>VDFB02148085.1:0-25662 GCA_007258455.2 Sequoia sempervirens
AGATGGCTATAGGTGCTAAAAATATTCTTAAGGAATACAATCTTCAGTATTTGTTTATGAGAACCAATTTTGATAGCATAGGCTTTGTAAGACAAAAACTATACGCTGTAAGCTCATAGCAACATCAATCTTCCATTGAGGATTTTTGGAAAGATTGTAATGACAAAAAGGAAGTGTTCAGAAGAGATCATATGAGGTTAACCCTCGAGTAGATACAAACCTTTGGTCTTTCTTTCCAAATTCCTGAGAATGTGACTGAAGATTGAATAATCCTTGATCCTGAATATAAAATTGCTTGAAAAATCTCATCGTAAGGTTGACTGGGGTAAAAGTGAATTTTTGTATATGAATGTATGAGTTGCACTAGTATTCAAAAGAACTCAATATTGGTTAGAAGGGAAATGGTGAAAGAATGAGCTGGTTCTACTCATGAACCAAGATCATCCCAAAAAAAGAGCAAGGATCTACTCAAGTAGTTGTAGGAAGTACATCATCAACAAGAATGGCTACTAGGTCTTCTTGTGCGAATTCACAATCTGGAGGTGATGGTGAAAAACCTGAAGAATCACTTAAATTGAAGTCGGTATGTGAACAAGATAGCCCATCCACCCCTGCTCTCAAAAAGAATATTGGTCAAATGAAACCTGCACTTGAAGATTCAGATATCATTTTCAAGCAGATTATTGAAGATAATACTTTCTCCCCTTTATCTAAAAATCCTCCTTCTCTTGAGGAAAATATATCAATTATTCCTAGTGAATCTAGGGAGGTTGTTCAAAGTAGTAAAGGTTCTATTTTGATAGAAAAATCTCCAATATGGTTGAGGAAGGCAGTGGAAAAGAAGAGAAAATACACTCCCACAACATCTATTAGAATAGACACAGTAGAAAAATTGCTACAAGTTTCCTCAGAGCCAAAGAGAGCTATGAAAATGTCAAGAATATTGGATGATCATGTCTCTGGTAACTGGATACTAGAGATTGTGGAACCTTTAAAGGATTTGGAGGATGAGATAACTACAGCTGATTATAAGATCATGCATGTTGACATGGGACCCAAGACGTGCTTGAATGTGATGTATATCATGCCAATTATTCAGTCAATACTTAACCAAGCGGGTAAAGGAAAAAAGGAAGGAAAGAGTAAAATTGCAATCTCAGGTTTTGGATTTCAAAAAATTTATCTCTTCTATAGTTTCCCCCTTTTAATCTACTGGAGCCTCAAGTTCTCAAGAAGGAATTATTGATGAGTCTGCAATGCAGTTGATCAAAAATAACTTAAACTATTCCAAGGCTGCCAATGAGTGGATTGATCAAACATTGCAGAAAGTTGTGCTTTTTATTGGTAAATTTGTAATTTCTTACACTCATATTGTTGATAAGAGAAAATAATTGATAGTGGAGCTACATTAGCATAGGAAAGATCAGACCAATCTTTATGTGCTTTCAGAAGAAATGAAGGAATTAGTTTCCATGGATCATTTGAAGCTAATTAATGAACAAATTGTAGGTGATCCAAAAGAGTTAGATTCCTCATGGCTAGACTCACTCAAATGGAAATTAGACATATATGATAACTTGGTAAAAGAGATTACTAAAGCACTAGAAAAGCATCTGGATATGTTAATAGAAATCAAAGGGAATTTTCATGATTTACAAGTGAAGATAACTGATGAGCTCGATGAGGAGATTCTAAACTCAAAGGAGATCTGTTCAAAATTCAAAGAAGTATTCAACAAGGAAATAGTAGATCCTACTACAATGACTAAAGAATATTTCTCTAAGATTGGGAGATTGGAGCTCTATCTTAAAACCTTTAAAATTGAAGTTGATAGAAGGTCTGACATTCTAAATGAATCTAAAGATGCTCTTAAAAAATGGAGAACTAGGCTCTAGATCACATTAGCACCAAGAAGCAGGGAAATTTTTGCAATCATTACCAGGTACATGGAATACAAATCCATAATGAAGGTGCAGGAAAATTTGTTGCAACTAGAAGTGGCCAAGGAACCAGGAACTGAAGAGTTTGAAGCAGGAGGGACCGATGCATAGTTTATTTTTAGTATTTCAAATACTTTCTTTTAATCTGGCTCTTTTAAGTTAAAGACTTTTTTTCTTCTAATTTTCAGTACGGTTGCTTTCAAGAAACCATTACCAAAGACATTTTCTATGTTTAAATATGGGTTTGAATAATGTGATTCAGATCTTTTGGGAAAACTTTGATTTACTCATTAGAGAAAACTCTATTATTTTGGCTATTATCTGTTATTCTGATATAAAAGACATTGGTGAAGTTTATGCATGGGTAATCTTTGAATTATGTTGTATGGATTCATTCTATTTATACTGAATATTTTCTACTGTGTTATCTGTTATTCGGATGATAGATGATATATTTTGTTGTATTGTTGTGGTGTTATTATCTGTGAATAAGGATTCTACAATGATATTGGTTTAGTCTTTATCTTTTCTTAAGAAGTTTCATTTCTTACTGTATGAAGTTGATAGATACCTTTAAAGCTTTATGGTTAAAAGCCCCTTCCTTTATTTGCTTTCTGGTTAAAGAAACATTAGTTTAAAAATCATTCATTGAATATTAGATAAAGGTAGCTACCACCTTTTAAAACAAGTAGAGAATCGGTTTAAAAAATTGTACTGTTACCAATTCAATTGTAGTTACATTTATCACCTTTGTTGGCACAAGAATATAGAGTTAGGTGATAAATTTGTCAACTAAAAACTGGCAACCATGATTTTAAAACATGTTATTGTGCTTATGGAAGCAACATTTTAAGCAAGGCGGTGAGTGGTGGTTTGGAAAAATGGTAGGTATGAAGGACTTGCTTTATATGCATACTATGCAGTCTAGCTTAAGACAACGTGCTTAAAAGAGATTGAAGGTGGATTATGGAACTCAAGGGTTACCATGATAAAGATTAAAGAAAATATTGAGATCTATTTAAAAGCCACTATCATGAAGATATTAAATATGTCAAATGCAAAACCTTAGCAGCTGGAGTAATGAACACAGTGCGAAAGAGGACAATGTGCTAGAGTAGATTTAAGAGATCTCCACATTATCTAATCACAGGAAAATACATTATTTATTTATTTAAATTTAAAATTAAAAGAAATTATTCTAAACCCTATATAGGACACATTGATACTTCAAAAGCATCTAATTTATTTTTTAAAATTAAAAGAAGTCATTCTAAACCCTATATAGGATACATTGATACTTCAAAAGCATCTGAAGGAATTTGAGATTATGCAAACATATGTCAATTAAATACCTGGATTACAAATAGTAGCATGAACATTGTAACCCTTGTTGATCAGAGCAGGAATGAGATAAACAATAATGAATCATATGCCTCCTATCATGCACATCTCCTTACCATTCTTTGTCATTCTTTACTGAAACACTTCTCCATTTTGGCGGGCTACGCCTGAAAATAAGGTTTCGACAAAGGTTTTATTGTATGTTTATTAAAATTAAAACTCCATTTTGGCGAACTATGCCTGAAAATAAGATTTCGATGAAATTTTTAGAGTATGTTTATTAGAGTTTTAGAGTATTTTGGTGGGCTATATTCTTGATTCCTTAAATGATTTATTCAAATGGATTGTGACTGACATGATTTTCTACATTTAGTGTTATAAATTGTAATGATGCCACGATTACCATACTACCACCATCTCTTATTATACCTGATATAGTATGGTAGTGTTTTTCCTTTCCCTTATGTTGTTTACTACACTATCGCCTTGCTCAAGGCTTCTTGTTGCAGGGTTGCGGTGTATACCACTCTACCGCATATGTTGCTCACCTTCCCAATGGTCTAACAATGTATGCTTTTGATCATTACTTGAAGAGTGTCGATCAAAAAATCTTATTTGTCTTACTGATATCTCAATGTCTCATTGACATTACTTCGTTATATCCAATAGTTGTGTTCTACTGAGAACTTGTAGATATACCTTGTCGATGTGACGTAAGTGATTCTCTCCTTGATATGCCCGTATCTTGTTGACATTTCATTGTTTTACATTGTTGATGAGACATAAATAAGTCTCTTTAACATAGGGGTGTCTAAACTGGCACAAAACCTGAAGCTAAACTCGAAGCTAAAGTCGGAACTAAAAGTGGTGCTAAACTCAAAGATAAACTCGGAGCCAATGGTGGTGCTAATGATAGTGCCACACTTGAAGCTAATATCAGCACTCAAAGTGGCACTAATTTTGATGAAAAATAGTGCTGAAAATAGCGCTGACTTGTCCTGATCGGTGCAAATAAATGCCAAAAATAGTGCCATCTCGATAAATAAC
The DNA here is from genome assembly GCA_007258455.2 of Sequoia sempervirens. NCBI lineage: Eukaryota > Viridiplantae > Streptophyta > Pinopsida > Cupressales > Cupressaceae > Sequoia > Sequoia sempervirens. The sequence continues at coordinate 4,329 of VDFB02148085.1, forward strand.
ACCTATGTTTTAATAAAATTGGCAAAAAATACATTAAAACAGTGGGTGGAAGCAAAAAATGGAGCAAATCACAGGGATTTGTTGTAGTGTTTTGTGAGAAAGCAATGTCAAGGGGAATTTTGGTTTGGCCCTTATGAGGTTACACATCAATGAAGTCAACCACATGTTCTAAGTCTACTTCATTTTCATTCATATTGTCATTATTTGTATCTTCAAGTTTGTCAACATTCATCACATCATTTTTGGAATTAGTAGCTTTCACAAAAGAGATATTATGATTTGGCATGGGGTTGGTAAAGATTTACAAATTTTGGTTGGGTGGGGAAATAGACTTGTTTCCTTGATCATTAACACCACCAATCCATATATGATTAGAATCAATGAGGTCTTGCACAATATGTTTAAGAAAATTACATTATTTATCATGTCCATTTTTTTGGTGATAATGGCAAAAGGAATTTGAGTTAAAATTTGGAGGTAAAGGCTTAGTTGTATCAATGGCTCTAACAAGAGTTAAGGTAACTAAGTTCTTACATATAAGTTGCAACATGATGTAGTGAAGGATCAGGTAAAGGGGTAAATTGTCTACTCTCCCTAAATGGATATGGATTTTTAATTTTTATAGGAGCCACTTCGGTGTTAACATGTTCAATAGTTTTAGGTGTATTTATTTTTAGAAAGCCCCTTTTTTGTTTCTTGAAAGGTTGGAAATTGTTATGGGGCACAACTTTGAGTTTCTCAAGATTGTTAGAAGGAGTTTTTGCTTCACAATGACTAATCAAATTTTGATAATCACAAAGGGTCATGCACAAGTGTGTAAAGGATGGAAACTTCAATGTCTCAAGTTTCGCTTGAATATTGGTATGCAAATTTTCTATAAACATTCTTTGATCAACATCAGGAATCTTAATGTTTATTTGTGAGTAAAGAAATTGGTATCTTGTTATGAAATTAGTGACCTTTTCATCTTTATTTTGTTTACATTGCATTAAATCAGCTAAGGTCAACTTGGGACCCATGTGCTCTTGGAAATGGTTAAGAAATGCATCAAAAAGTTCATTGAATTAAATAATCAAGTTATTCAGTAAGAAACAAAACCACTCCAAGGAAGTTTATTTCAAGGATCTAGGAAAAATTTTAGCCAAGAGTTTATCACTAAACAAGGATATGTATGTCAAGACATGGTTATTAGAGTCTCCTTTTCCTCCATATTTCTTAAATATAGGAATTTTTATATACCTTGTGGTATTTGTGCTCTCAATATCTCCAAGGATAAGGGGTTTCTTTTGACATATTGTGAAGGTTGGCCATTTTGATTTTGGTTCAATGTGGTAATTTATTGTTGGAGGGATGAAATTTTTTGTAGGAGTTGGTTAAGGACGGGATCATTATTTTTGTTTTGAGATGGATGTGAATAAGGTGGAGATGTATATATATTTGGAGGACAAGTGAATTGTAAGTTTGTGAGGGGAGATGGATTAGAATACATGAGATTTGAATGCACAAAGCTAAAGGAATTCCTAACTTGGAAATACCTAAGGTGGTATTTGCATTGCTAGTAGGTTGTTTATTTTTTGTAACCATTGGATTAGTGTATGTAGGAATAGAGGTAATGGTTGTGGAAGGAGGAATTGGATTTCCACCTTGACTTTGAGTGAACCCGAAATTTTGAGCACTAGTCATTGTAGGGACATGTTGATCAATAATGTGAGCTAGGCTATACACAATCTCTATTCCTTGTTCATTGTCAAGCATTTTCCTCATGTTATCTATGATGAGAATTGCAGTACCAACAATGTATTCAAAACTCATAAAGTTTTGCAAATTTTCTAAATATTCATCCATTTGTTTTAGTTCATCTTGAGGGATATTAGCAACCATTGTGTCAAAATTAGTCACATTGGTTATGGGTAGGGTGGTCATGGGAAATGAGGTATCAAAGATTTGGTCCATAGGTTGACTAGTATCAACACTATGAGTGAAAGAGTTGGAAAACTCAAGATCCATGACAAGTGTGGTACTGCAAGACGGCATGAGTCTCAAACTACATCTCACTACAATATTGGTAATAGAACACCGGGTTGTGAAGATCATGCAAGTTTCACCAAACCTAAGTGCACCCAAAATGTAGAATAGGCACTAGATAAATGAAATCAAACACCCTAAAATATGAAGTGCAATGCAAGTATTTAAAAGGAGAGTAATTTTTCATATTTTAAACAAGATAATTTACTGATTATACTATGCAAAAACCTAAAAATGGTGTCTTTTAAATCCAATTTACTAATTAAACCTAATGCAAATAATGAGATATTTTTCTAATTTCTAAAACTAAAACCCAAATTTAACATCATATCAGAATGGAGAAAATAGAGACAAATCACTACCCAAAATTTTGAAACAACACATGTACAAAGATATATTCACCCTAGGGAAAATGGGTCTTAGCACAAGGGTTACAAAAATTTAAATTTGAGTTTGAAGTTCAATGTTAGGGTTTCCTGTTTTAGACTATAAACTATACTTTCAGTGACTATTTTTCCATATTTTGAGGTCTAAATGCAAGTGCAATGTATGGAAAATGATGGAAAATATGATACTTTTAAAATGCAATTTTGACTCAATTTTTGAATATGAATGATTGAACATACACTAATATGCAAGTACTATGAAAATCAATGTAATATGCATGCAAATATTTGAATTTTTTAAATTTTAAAGGATGCGAAATGCAAACCTAAAACCCTAAATGAGATGCAAACTAATGAAATTTTAATAACCCTAAATGAAATGCAAACTATTGCAAATCCTAGATCTAGAGTTTGAATGGACTCCAATTTCAGAAATTACGATGTATAAAGTCGAGTTCACTAAAATGAAACATAGGAAAATAGGCTCACCAATATGAAATGACAACAAGGGGGTATGATGCACCTATCTTCCTTAGTTCTTTAGGAAAAAGAGATCCCCTAGGGAAATATTGACTTTCAACCCTTAGGTGAGTCAACCTTGGTGGAGATCTTGTTTTTTTCCTTATGACCTAGGACGAGGTAAATCAACCAATATAATACTTTTGGGAGATGGATGAAAAATACTAAATGAATGCAATGATGTAATGTAACAAATGAAACCTCTAAATTAAACCTTAATCTGATAAAATCTAGAAAGAAATTGTAGATCTGAGAAAGGCTTGATTTTATGCCTCTTTCATAAAAAGCCTATGCTAAGTGTCCTCTTAGGAGTTGACCAAAACTCTTCTTCCATAGATTCCACCTAAGGTACCACAATCTCCTCTATCTTTCCTAGACAGGGTGAATCTTTCTTTTCAACTTCAACCTGGATTTCTCCTTCCTCAACACCCATGTTTAATGGAGAAAATGCTTCTCCAAAGAAACACCAGAGTCTTGAGCACTACAAGGAAGGGAACCAATGAGTCTCAGTGCAGAGCCAAAGGAAGTTAAGTCCTTAGACAACACATAGGTCACATGGACATCAAATATAGGCTTAGTCGGGGACTCAATGACCCTTAGGAGATCTAATTCAAAGGGGAAGACATCAGAGGGATTCTCTACTAAAGGAGCACTGGGACAAGGGTCATGCCTAACTGAGGATTTGCAATCCGTGATAAGGTGTCCCAATTAGCACATTTCTAATAGTAAATCACAACATTCTCATAGCAAACAGTTTGGATCCAAGACCCAAAAATGGAACATAACTTCACAGAGTTGGGTAGGGTCTTATTGATGCCAATGATGATGCAAAAGTGAGCAAAAACTAACCTGGACATGGATTTGGTGATAGAGTCTGAGGTGATGAATTGGCCTAGAGAGTCCCCGATGCACTAAAATATAGAGTTGTCCTAGTACTCCAGAGGAAGATAAGGGAGATGAATCCAAACAAAAGCCGACTTGCAGAGATCGACATCATCAGGATTGAAACCCAATTTCCAATGACATAAAGACAACCCATGCTTCCCATAAACCCATGGGCCTAATGAGTTCATAGAGATCAAATCTTCCTTAGCAGTAAACTTGAAGAGGAAAAGACGGTCACCATCCATGGCATAGACACCAACACTACCCTTCAAGCACCATTTCGTAGCTACCCACCTTCTAACCATATCCACAGAGGGCCAAAAGGAAAGAAACTTACTCACCATCGCCAGCTCCATGGAAGAAACTATCCTATTGCTAATAGCTTCAGGGGTGGAGAACTCGTTATCCGAGAAAGAAATCTTTGCACTCAAACAAGGAAAAGAACCCTCAGGAACCAGGATCTTGTGCTTCAACACACCTTTCCAACCCTTAGACAACGGGGTAACAGGGAGCGTCGACACCTCGAAAGCAGGCAGGACAAGAATCACGAGATCCCCAGATGTAGACAACACATGAGAGGAGGGACCTGAGGATAGCGACATATGTGCTGCAAGAGGAATCTGGAAGCTTACAACACCTTTGAGATATACATACTTTGGAAGCTGCAATATATGCATATACATATAGACATACATATATACATGCATACGTATGTACATATGCATATACCCTGCATGGCTTACATACATACATACATATGTATGTACATATGTATGAATGTATGCATGCCATTCAAGTATGTGTATATGAATATGTATGTATACATGGCATACATACATACATATGTATGCACACATACATATGTATTGTATGTCATGCATACATACACACCTATACATATTTAATATTAATATAATATATAAATTTAGATAACTCAAATTATTACCAATTTAGGATTAAAATCCTATAAATGCATGTAAATTGATAACAAATTTTTGACCATACCAGTAGAGGTGAATGTAGTATTAAAAGGGCAGAGAGGATGATGGGGGAGTGCGTAATGTTGTGCAAGGGGTTCACGACAACGAAGGACGCAGTTGGCTAAACCATAAGTGCATGAAACCCTTAAGAGTCCACCATATGGAACCCATAAATGGTATGCATATTTATACACATAGTCGGCCAGACGATAGGTGCATGATACCCTTAACAAGGTGAGTTGCATATATTGTTTATAAATATTGCAGTATTATATATTATTTGATCGATTGTGTGTACACACACACACACACACTCATATATATATATATACATAGTTAGCCATAATATAGTTGTAAGAAACCCTTAATAATTGAGCTTATCATAACCTCAAAGACTATCAATATATTTGTCGAAATTGCAAAGGTAAATAAACAAAATGTCAAATATGTATAATTTTTTAATGATATTGCAGTAACACACCTATATTTCATAACCAATTGTGTGTATATATATACACACACATATGTGTGTATATATATACACACACATATGTGTGTGTGTATATATATAAAAAGTTGGCCATAATATAGTTGCAAGAAAACCTTAAGATTCAAGCATATAATAACCTTAAATACTGCCAATTTTTTTATTGAAATTGCAGAGGCAAACAAATGAAATTTCACAACCTTCGTACCATATTTTAAGTGATATTGCAGTTATATGAACCATTTCTTTTATATATATGTATATACACATAGTCAGACACAAGATAGTTGCAAAAAATAACATGCAACAAGAAGGCTTTCCCATAGTCAAGATTATTATCTACTCCACACACATTTTTTGTTTTATCCCTCACACAACATAACCCTCCTCCCTTAATTTGGTGTGTGATATGTTTAATAATTGTAACGACTAAAAAAGGGCTTTCCCATAGTCAAAATTCTTATCTACTCTTCGGACACATTTTTTGTTTTATCCCTCACCATGAGACCCTCTCCCTTAATTTGATGTTTAATTTGATGTGTGATATATTTAATAAATGGTAAAGTAGGTGGAAGAAAAAGATGCTTTTGTCCACCTTGCCTGTTTATTCGCACAAATCTTATTCGCTCGATTAGACTCTCCGCTCTATATTACATTAGCCATCTATTTTCCTTGTTTCTTCGTGTCCCAATTTACAGCAAAGCTTCAGCCTTTGCCTGTGTAGCCTTTCACACGCCAAGCTACTTTTATTAGCATTTTTATTTGTTTGAATCTCTATCTAATGGCAGCCTCTTCTAACACTGCTTTTGATGGCCTAAGAATCACCCCATCTACTCCTGCTTCTAGTTCTGCTGCATCCTCATCCGGAACGAAACACCTCCCCTACGATGTGTTCATAAATCATCATGGAGGAGATGCTAAACACACTGTGGCCAACAGTATCTACAATTCCTTACTTGCTGCTGGACTCAGAGTGTTTTTAGACAAAAATGAGCTGGAGCTTGGGGATTTCTTTCCTAGAGCTTTAGAAGAAGCAATGCATAATGCTTCACTTCACATAGCCATTTTTAGTGAGCATTATGCACAATCCCCCTGGTGTTTGGCCGAGCTGTACTTTATGGTTAAAACCGGCATCAAAATTATCCCCGTTTTCTATCATGTTGAGCCCTCTACTTTAAGATGGGCGATTCAAGGAAAAGGAATCTATGCAGATGCTTTCTCTAAGTATGAAATGAAGAGAAGGTACACCTCAAATACTCTTCCTCCGGCATTTACCTCATTAAATATTCTCAATTAACTTTTTTTAATTTTTGACCCTTTTTGTTAGTCATATATATTAGAGCTGTGTTAAATTTGTTCTGTTGTGCTTCTCTGCTGTTCTAATGTTCAGCAATTCTGCGAGTCGTGTATTGAAACGGGCACTACACACCGTTTCATTTAAGATTTGCGACATCACTAATAGGTAAAATGCTTGCTGTTTTTCCACATCTTTTTAGATGTAAAGTCTGCCTCCTTATTTATCTTTTCGAATCTTCATTAGCATGCATTTCGATTCTTTTTATTCTTAGTTTATTCCAATTTTTTTTTAATGGTGCTCGATTTTTAGTGACAAACATGAAAAGAAAAGAAGATACAGCTCAGAACAGCTTCAACAGTGGAAATGGGCACTCCATGAAGCCTCCTTTTTTACTGGCGACATCATTAATAATCAGGAGTAAGTACGAAATAATATTCCTCCTGCGGTTAGCTTATCAAATTTTCCTTGCTATTTTGGGGGTTTTTCTTGTCCTTCTGTTTGTTATATGTTTTGGTGTTCAGTTAAGTCTTTCTTCATTTTGGTTTGTCAGATAAAATTGTTTTGATTGTCAAACTAGAGAAAAACAGAGAGATTAGGGAAAAAACTAACGAAGCCCAAGTAAAATAGAATTATCTCCAATGAAAAACAATCTTAGCCCCAAATGAATTAAAAAACAAGTTGGTAAAAGAGACAAAGTTTATGATGTTTTATCAACGTAGTTTTTTAGGCAAAACTGATGAATTTTATTGGTGCTCACTGTTCTAGCAGTGCTTAATAGTACACTTATCTTGTTGTGCTTTATTAACTATTCATTATAGAATCTTTATTCTTCTGCATTCCTTAGCTGCACTTTTCCCGCACAAATATTATGCACTCATTCTTTGCTACGCAGTTTGCTCAATACTTCCTTCTTTATTAATATGTAATTCAACTCCGTCTTCACTCTTCTCTGCATCATACCATTATCATTAGCCTTTTTTCATTCAAGCATTTCCACAGTCTGCTTTCCTTGTTTCTGTCCATCTCGATTTCTAGAAGAGCAGCAGCCATTAGCCTGTGAAGCATTTCAAACTTCAACTCGCTTTCATATACCAATTAGCAGTGAAAGAAAATAGATCTCAATGTATAAAACTTAAATAAATAAAAAAAAACGTTGATGTAGAAGCTTGATATATTAGGAGCAGAATTTCCTTCATCCCCACTGCGAGGAGGATACATTCTAATGCCAGCCCCCTGGACAAATCCCACTATGAACAACAATTAAAAAAATCAACCCAACACTGCAGAATCCCCTGAAATGACGAGGAAAACATACACGAAGCATCTTATTCTGTTGGACTGTCCTTCTGTGGGCTTATAAGGGCTGAGAATGGAAACCCACATTGAAGACTTCCTATTATTTTTCTTTTTCCTTCTTTCAAATCTAAACGACGTAATCCCTCACTCTATCCAAGAGTCTATACTGCATTCTTGCAATCTGAGTTGAGGAGCTGAAATTTGCAATCACCATCCGAAACCAAGCACATACCCTATAATGTATTCATAAATCATTGGACAATATATCAAACACAGGCTAGCCAGTAGTATTTGCGATTCCCTAGATGCCACAGGACTGCGAGTGTTTCTAACCGAAGATGAGCTATCAACTAATATAGCCATCGCTAATGCTTCAATTCATATAGCCATTTTTTCAATGCATAACACACAATAAGTAGCCACGTAAAAATCAGCTCCACAATTATCCTTGTCTATAAGAACGGCAACATATAGTCACTAAAAAATTGCTTCACAAGCATTGGTGAGGGTCAAATTAAAAGCATGCCCGGCGCTTTATCTTTTCAAATCTTCTAATTTCTTCCATTTATTAATTAGTGTTTCGTGTGTGCAGGGACGAGCAGAGGGTGGTGAAGAATGTGGTGAATCGTGTAATGAAAGAAATGAACAAGTTACCGTTTGAGGTTGCCAAGCATCCGGTGGGTGTAGACGAAGCTGTGGAAGACTTTGACAGAATTGCACTTCAATCTGGTGGCTCGACACAAATTGTAGGAATATGGGGCATGGGTGGCTCCGGCAAAACCACCCTTGCAAAGAAAATCTTCAACAACAGACGCTTGGCCATGGATAGGTCAAGTTTTCTTTTCGATCTTCGAGATGCTGCAGGGAAAGGGCTTTTGGTTGGAAAACAGAAAAGGCTTCTAGAGGACCTTAATGTCAAAAGTGTATCCTTTGACAATGTAGATGCAGGCAAAAGGATTCTTGAAAGCTGTTTGAGATGTGTGTCCGTGCTTATCATTTTAGATGACGTGGATCATACAGACCAACTCGATGCTCTTTTGCCAGCAAGGGAGAGGCTTGGACATGGAAGTTTAATTGTTGTTACCACACGCGAGTTGGATGTTCTTAAAGCATGGGGTATCTCTGCCATTTATCAAATGAAACCTCTCAATGCCACTCATGCCAAGCAACTCTTTTGTTGGCACGCATTCTTACAACCCTCTCCATTGACAGGATTTGAGGATCTCGTTAAGAAGTTCTTAAATGCTTGTAATTGTCTGCCTTTGTCACTCAAGGTCTTAGGGGCACAGCTATATGGCAATTCTTGCAAAGATTATTGGCAGTCTCTATTAGATAAATTGTCCAGGATATTGCCGGAGGACATCAAATTAAGGCTCAATGTCAGCTACGATGCCCTTGACCATGAAGAGAAAGAGATGCTTTTGGATACAGCATGTTTCTTCATTGGGCAGAGGAAAAGTGTAGCCATTGCAGTATGGGAGGGATCAGGGTGGAGTGGTCTGCATGGTTGGGAAAGGCTTTTCAACAAATGTCTGGTTGAGGTGGAGGATGGTGATCGAATAAGAATGCATGATCACTTGCGGGATTTAGGAAGGGAAGTTGCAAACCGACAGTCACCCTATCGACTTTGGTCTCCACAACAGTCTATCCATATTCACTCTCAACAGGTAAAGTCGGTGCATTCTTTCATGGCTTTATTAATCATGGCAAAAGAACCAGCTCATCCTTGAGCCTGCCCTATAATCAGTTCTATTGCTTTAAAATGTTTCTTATTTTTACTTTTGACTATTCAGGAAGCAACACGAATCCGAGGACTGGCCAATGCAATTGGTGACAATTGTTATCCCCGGCAAGGGAATATCATAATACACACAAACCTAGGAGAGCGTGATCTCCCGCTTTGCTCCCTCGGATTGAAGATTTTTGTTGGTAACGGAGATTTTATTAATCAGGAACATAGCCAAATGTCAAGAGAACTGGTCTGGCTTTAGTGTCATGAATTTGAGCACAAAAACCTTCCAGGGTGGCTCTCATTGAAAAATTTAAGAATTTTGGAACTTTTCAGCCCTCGGAGCTTAGAAGGCCTGTGGGAATGTGATGCGTATGTGAGTATCTTTCTTTGTAGTTATTAAATATCTTTGTCGAAAATATTTTTTGATTTTTCCTATGTTAACTGTACCAAAAATTGGCCGCAGGCTCCTTTGCAGCTGCGAGAGTTGGTTATTCAGAGTTGCAACAGTTTGCGTGAATTTCCAAGGTCAATAGGACATCTCAAGAATTTGAAAAAGATATTAATAGATTCCTCTGATTCGGATACAATGAGCGCCCTCCCACAAGAATTTTGTCATCTCCAATCGCTGGAGCACCTTGAGATACAAGGGTGTAGAAACCTGTCATCCCTGCCGAGTAATTTCGGCGAGTTGACAAATTTGCAACGCCTGGATTTATATGGTTGCTCCGAGTTGAAGATGTTACCAGATTCTTTTAAGAAGCTGACACTCCTGGAACATCTTGATTTAGGTGGCTGCGTTAAGCTCGTCATCAAGTCAGAGTTACATGTTCTCGAAAACATGACAAAGCTCAGGTATTTGAATCTTAACGGATGCATAGAATTGGAAGAGTTGCGCCTCCCAGAAGTGGCTTCCTTAACAGAGCTCTATTTAAGAGGAACCAGCTTGAAGGAACTTCCAGCTAGCAATTTTTAGCTAACCAAGTTAACCAAGTTGGTAATAGGGAGTGAGTTCTTGCAAACTTTGCCAAGCTCTCTTGGAAATTTGTCCTCTTTAACTAGACTTGAAATCCACGGGTGTAAGAAGTTGGAAGCTTTATCGGATTTTCTGGAGCATCTTAATTGCTTAAGAGATTTATTTATAGTAGAGTCAGGAGTCAAGTGCTTACCAAAATCATTTATCCATCTTCAAAGTTTGTTGATAGGCAACACCCCAATCAGCGAGTTGAGTTTTGGGTTAGGGTGCATGCTCAAGACGATAAATCTAGAGGGCACGCAAATGTCCAAGATTTCAATTAGTGGAGATAGCTGTCCCTTCCTTGAGACTCTTCGCCTTTACTTTAACAAGGATTTAAGGGAGTTGGAAATCCTGCCAGCAACATTGAAGACCATATATGTTTTGGGGTGTGATGTCTTGAAGGATATCAGAGGTGTGCGTGGCCTGGAAAACCTTCAGAAGCTGGAGATAAAGGACTGTAAAGAGTTAGACAGGCTTCCATGTTTTGCAGAATTAGTGTCTTTAGAAATTTTCACATTGAAAGGTAGCAGCAAGGTGAAGAAACTAGCTGGTCTACAAGAGTTGAGATCATTGCGGGCGCTGGAAATAGAGTTAGAGGAGCTTCCAAGTCTTGCAGAGTTCACATCTCTAAAAACATTTAAATTGCGAAAGTGCAATTTAAACATGGAGACGATAGAAAGTTTAAAATGTTTGAAATCACTGGAGGAGCTCACGATAAGTGATTGTCCAGAGTTGGAGGTGCTTCCAAGTCTTTCAAAGATCACTTATCTAAAAGAAATTCAATTGAACAAATGCCTCAAATTGGAGAAGATAGAAGGTTTACAAGGTCTGAGATCACTGGAGACCCTGAAAATTAGTGACTGCTCAAAATTAGACAGGCTTCCAAGTCTTTCAGAAATCACTTATCTAAAAGAAATTCAATTGAAAAAATGCCTCAAATTGGAGAAGATAGGAGGTTTACAAGCTCTAAGATCGCTAGAGACCCTGGACATTAGTGACTGTCCAGAATTAAACAGGCTTCCAAGTCTTGAAGAGTTAATTTCTCTTAAAGAATTTGATTTGAGAAGGTGCCACAAATTAGAGAAGATAGAAGGTTTACAAGCTCTAAGATCATTAGAGACCCTGGACATTAGTGACTGTCCAGAATTAAACAGGCTTCCAAGTCTTGAAGAATTAACTTCTCTTAAAAAATTTGATTTGAGAAGGTGCCACAAATTAGAGAAGATAGAAGGTTTAGAAAGTTTGAGATCTCTGGTGCAGTTAGAAGTACATTCCCGCTGGAACTTGCCGCGTATAGTCAAGCTGGAGCATTGCGGGAGATTGGAGAGGTTGGTAGTCGTAACACAGGAGAGATCAGATGTTGAAGCATTTATGAGTAACAAACAGGTAATAGAAAATAGTTGAAATAAAAATATGAAAGTGTATCTATTATTGTCGAGTCATTTGATTTTGTGCTGCCTGTGCCTTTTGCAAACAATGTGCAGAAATGGCCAAGGGATGTGATAATATGCACGAGGGATGTGGGCTCGCTGAAAAGCTTCTTTGAAGAATTGCCAAATGTCTCTGTTCTTGACTGTGAAAGGGAAGCAGATACAAGCACAGAATTGAGGAGGCCGGCGAGTTCCGCCAATGCCAATGCCATTTTGTTATGTTTTATTATAGATTCTGTTTATCCCTATCTAGACATCCTTATATATAACAATTCATACGATCGTAGTTTTTCTACCGAATTGGGTGAAGGAAAATGGGTATGGATGGGTGTCTTCACACAAGGTTCCCACTGGCTTCAGTCAAAGCGAGAAATGATTTGGGCATACAGCGATAGAGAACACCAAAGCAGTGCCATTGTAAAAGTGGAAGAGGCATGGTTAGTGATGAGCGAAGAGAGCAGCATAGTAAAGGCTTTCTATCAGCTTTTTCAAAAAGGTAATGAATGATAGAATTACTCTTTTTTAATTAAAGAAGTAATTGTAAACATTTTTTTACTTAAAAAATATAATTATTTAATTTATTTTTTCCTAATAATTGTATATATTTTATACTAATTGATAGTTTTTAAAGGTTAAAGATATTTAGATAAGATGGTTTAACAAATATTGACATTTACAAAATGGTAATTAAGTGGAGGTGTTAGTGAAAAAAGGGGGTTTTGGTGACACATAAGGTATTGAGTGTTGAATTAATTCTATTTATATAAATGATAATTATAAATTTTTTTTTTTTTTTTTTAAATTTAAAATTTTATTTTGCTTGTGTATAGTTATCTATATTTAATAGAAATAAATGGTTCTTAAAATTATATAGATATTTGGAGAGTGATTTTATAATTCTTGTTTTTCATTGGAGTTACATAGATATGGAATATGAATAATTTTAAAGTAATATGGATTGAGTTGCACTATACAAAATGTGAGCATTCTACAAGATAATGACACAATGATACATATTACAAAGTAGTTATAAATCTTATTATAGAAAATAACTTGTAATAGCATACAAATTATAATAGTTATTTTTAATAATTAATGTATAGAAAATTGAAAATATTTATTTAAACGATTGATTTTTTTGAAATTTAATATTAATGCACCACTAAAATAATAGTTATTATAGTGTAATAATTTAAATAAAAATCAAATTTTAAAAAAATTCTATAAAATAAGACATATAAACAAGAAATTTTTAACAAAACTCATATATATAAGATTGAAAGAAAGCAAATATTTTTTATGTTATTGATTTTCATCTTCAAGTTATCTCCTAATAGAGTCCCTTTCCAAGGCAAATAGTCTATGAGAAGTTTTCTTAGTTAGATTGGATACAATATAAAAATATTTAAGCTACTCTACATTATCAAATAGGGTGTGAAGTTGTTATATTGTGTTAGAATTAAAATTCAACTAACAAAGTTTTGGAAATGTGTTCATTTCTTAAAGCTCTTAGAATTAGGGCTTGCAAAAATAAATTAACAGTTCGGAAGTGTTAATTCTTTAGACACAAAATATTATGTGCTAATAAAAAAAATTTAGTCTCACTCAACAACAATTAATGGGTCACTTCCTCTAAGTGTTGGAAGTGTTAATGCTTTAGCCACAAATGATTCTATGCTAATAAGTGAATCTCAACCTCTCTTCAAATCATGATTGACGGTTTAAAAAATGATAGATAATGGTTCACATTCACAACCTCTTAGGGATGGGAATGTTAATGCCTAGAAAATAAAGTTTATGTGGTTATAAATGAGTTTTAACTTTCCTCTGTCACTCCTAATTATGTAAGTCAATGAAATATGAACTGTTGTGTGAAAAAAAAAACTTCAAAAAGGATTTGGTCTTCCACAATATGCATTTTTGTTCCCACTCCAAAATTGGTGTAAATGCTTCAAATTTGGATTAGATAGATCTAATGAGATCTTGTGATTTCTAGGATCCTTTTGGTTAATTTAATGCACCCCTATTAATGGGTTTGATAAAAATAATTTATTTACTTTTATAAAAGGGTGTGATCCCCTAGATGTTTTTTTATTAATTAAAAAAATAGCATATGTAAATCTAACATTTTAAAATTTCATCCTAACAACTAAGTTTGGATGAAAGTAACCTACACAATATTTTGAGTCTAGAAGTTTGTTTTTTATTTATTTATTTTATCTATGGTAAAAAATCAATGTTTTGGAGTCAATATACTAGTTATTTAAGTGTGGGAATCAATCCCATGTAAACAATCAATGTATTTTGTGCCAAAAGGACTATGTTTTGTGTGTGGCTAGGTGGGCCATTATGGTAGAATTTTTTAGTAGGGTGTAAAGAACTATAACTTATGGGTAGGGTGCAAATGGCTCAAATAATAAAATAATTGGAAATGTTGTAGATCACATTGAGTCATTGTAGTGGTTGAGAATCATTAAATAGATCATTAGGTCTCAATTTTGGATACATTAGATATTCTTAAGAGTGCAAAGTTTTTATTTTTTATTCAAGAGTTTTTGACTCAAATTCATTTTCCCACCTTTGGTTGCGTAATATAGGATTGTGGCAACAATTCAAAGTTAGAGGTGATGACTTGAGTTGACCATGAGTACTAAGATACCTTGTGTGTTAAATATTATTTAACTTTCATCACCATTGTGGATTTGCATTTTCTACTATAGATATTTTCTCTCCATTTTCCATTTTATAGTGATAATGATAAATTACTATTTATCCTTGTCCTTTTCAACATTTTGATCATTCCTATTGATTTGGTAATTCAACAAATAGCCTTCATTTTTTATAAATTGATAAGCTATAGAATTTTGTTGTAGAATTGCAAGTTTATTTTTATTCATGACATTAGTGCAAGTCTATATTGGATTTATTTCTTCATAGATTAATAACCATTGCAATAGAAATAAGCTGTCAACTTCACAAGTATTCCCTGTCACACAAATGGTTAGAAGTTGACACATTAACTTAAGTAGGCCCCATGATAATGAAGTTACGAGAGAGTTCATAAGAGA
Source organism: Sequoia sempervirens (assembly GCA_007258455.2). NCBI lineage: Eukaryota > Viridiplantae > Streptophyta > Pinopsida > Cupressales > Cupressaceae > Sequoia > Sequoia sempervirens. Next base: position 19,449 of record VDFB02148085.1, read on the forward strand.
GTGGAGCCATTGATTGCACAAAGAGGAGATCTAATAGTTAGAATAAGTTTTTTGAATTTCTTGAAGCCACTACACTATGGCTAAGAGGGTCATGAGTTAGCTCAATAGTTGGTCCAAGAAATTAAATTAATTATTTCTAAAATTTTGGAGGGTTTTTAAAGGAGGAGATTCACTACTCTTAAGATGGGACCTTAAGGAGAAAATAGCCCTCAACTACCTCAAATGATACTACTCATGTGACAAGATAAATGATGATGAATATTTACACTTGATTTAACCAAATTGACACTAAGTTTTAAATAATGAGAATATTAAAATCACATAATTACAAGAGTAAGTGATAGAATTAAGCTCTCTGATATACAAAAATATAAAGTATAGAAACCACAAATTATACCTTCAAGCATATTTTCTCTCGACCATAGATACCAACATGTCACACAGATGCCTACATGTCTCATTGTCATCTTTGATGAAATAGATAGTAAAAGCATATAATCTAGAATAGCCAACTCATCAAATTTGTTCATTTGCACACAAATAGAATGAGAAAGATGTTGGGGGTTGTTTAGGGGCTTGCCTCAATCAAACCCTCATTTTTGTGTTTGCACCTCCATGGACAACCAGATAGGATCAATACAAATAAAATTAATGAAGAAAGATTTGAGAATGAAATGGATGTTAAGATTAAGTGCTTAAGGTCAAATAGATGTGCTAAATTTACTTAAAATGAATTTGAAAAGTTTTGTGAAGATCATGGTATTAGGAGACATATTTTTTCTCCTAGGACTCCTCAACATAATAAGGTAGTGGAGAGGAAGAATATGACTATTCAAGAGATGGCTAGGGCTATGTTGAAAGATGTCGATCTGCCTAATATGTATTGGAAGGAATCAGTTCACACTGTTGTTACTTACTTAATAGAGTGCAACTGAGGGTCAATAGCACTAAGACCCCTTATGAGCTAGATATGAAAGACCTCCCACTGTTAGATACTTCAAGATCTCTAGTAGTAAATGCTATATCAGAAGAGATGAAGAGGACCTTGGAATGTTTGATTCAAGGTATGATGAAGGGACCTTCCTTGGTTACTCAACCAAAAGAAAGGCCTGCAAATGTTACAAAAAGAGATTGGGAAGGATGATTGAAAGCAAAAATGTTAAAGTAGATGAAGACTTGTTTTAAAGATCTCACAAGAACCAGAGGTTTGTGGATCTAATATTCCTCCTTGGATTGAAGAAGGAGAAGAAGAAGAAGAGAAAGAAGAGAAGGAACCAGAACCAGTAAAGGCCCCTAAAACTCCATCAAAATATGTTCAGAGGAATCATTCTGCAAATCAAATCTTTGGATACAAGAATGAAGGTGTTTTGACTAGGACAATGTTTGCAAAAGCAAGTAATCAAGTAAATTTTTGTTTGTTGTCAAAGTTTCATCCCAAGAAATTTGTTGATGCTAGCAAAGATTATGGTTGGATAAAGGAAATGGAAGAAGAACTAGATTAGATAGAAAAAAATCAAACTTGGGAATTGGTTCATAGACTCACTAGTAAGAATGTGATAGGAAGAAAGTGGGTGTTCCACAACAAGTTGAAAGAAGATGGTGAACTTGTAAGGAAAAAAGCTAGATTGGTATGTAAGGGATATTCTCAAATTGAGGAGTTGATTTTGAGGAGACTTTTTCTTTGGTAGCCAAAATAGAGGCAATAAGGATGTTTCTTGCTTTTTTTGCTCATAAGAACTTCAAAGTCTATCAGATGGATGTCAAGTCACCAGTATTGAATGGTGATCTAGAGGGAGAGGTATATATTGAGACACCAGATGGTTTTTAGTTATCAAAAGATCGAGACATGGTGTGCAGACTCAAGAAAGTTGTGTATGGTCTCAAGCAAGCTCCCAGAATTTGGTATGCTCGGTTGGGTAAGTATTTACTTCAACAAGGATTCAAGATAGGTATTGCAGATAACAATCTTTACACTAAGGTTCAAGAAGACAATATTTTGATTGTGGTTGTATATGTTGATGGAATCATCTTTGGTGGAGATGATCTGATATGTGTAATAAGTTTGCATAAGAGCTACAAAAAGAGTTTGAGATGTCTATGATTGGTGAGTTATCTTTTTTCCTTGGGCTTCAAATTGTGCAACTAGATGATGGTATCTTCATTTCCCAAGCTAAGTATGTTAAAGAAATGTTGAAGAAGTTTGGCATGGAGGAATCCAAACCAGTTGGTACTCCTATGGTGATTGGTTATCACTTGAGTAAAATTGATGAGCCTCTAGAGGTTGATCAGACTCTTCATAGGTCTATGATTGGAGGTTTGTTGTATCTATAACTACTTTTAGACCTGATATTATGCATGCAATATGTTTGGTTACCACATTTCAAGATATTCCTAAGAAATCTCATGAGAAAGAAGTGAAAATAATTTTTACATATTTGAAGGGAACATTGAATTATGGTTTGTGGTATAAGAAGGATAATAACTTCTCTTTGAATGCTTATACTAATGTTGATTGGGTAAGATGCATGGATGATCGGAGAAGTACAAGTGGTAGTGCATTTTTCTTGAGAGACAGATTGGTTTCTTAGTTCAATAAGAAGCAGGACTCAATGCCATTATCCACAATAGAAGCTGAATATATTGTTGGAGCATCTTGCTACACTTGGGTGCTTTGGATGAAGTATAATTTTAATGATATAAAGACCGTGGTATATGATGAACCCATTCCTATATTGTGTGATAATACTAGTGCAATTAATATTTCCTAAAATCTAGTAATACATTCAAGAACCAAACACATTTGTATCTAGTATCACTTTCTAAGAGAGAAGGTCACAAAGCATGAAGTCATATTGGAGTATGTGCCTACTAAGGATCAAATTGTAGATATCTTCACAAAGTCGATTTCAAAGGATACTTTTGAGTATCTTCGACAAAATTTAGGGGCTTTTTCCCATCCTTGTTCTAACTAGATGCATAGATGGTGCATATATCTAGGGGGAGAAATTCATGTCATATCCTTTTTCTCCTAGATTGATGTGTGCTACCTCTCAAGGAGAGTTGGTGATAAGGTAGAGTCTGGAAGAAGAGGCGTAGGTGTTGTGCATGTATAGTTTTTTGAAGAAGTTTTTTTGGTCAAAGGGGGAGAATGTGTTGTTGAAGATATTTGGAAACTTTTCCTTGAAGTCAGAGATGAGAATTATGTTGTGCAGATGTGTGTGGCCCTTTGTCCTTGATATCAAATGGGGAGAGTGAGCAGGTGTGTGTTGCCATTAATACCAAAGGGGAGATTGTTGGCATTGGTTTTCATTGATGTCAACACTTGATAAGATTATTGCATGTTGGTTGTACTATTGGCATTGGTTGTCAACACTTGAGGAGATCATTGTGATGCCAACACTTGGTGAATTTTTTGGCATTTATTGTCAACACCTAGTCCATATGGTTGCATATGTTTATGAGATTGTTGTTTTGCATTGGTTGTTATTGTTGATAACATCCAGTTTGGATTGTCAATTTTTTATGATGGTGTGTTGTTGATATCTTTGATGTTGTTGAAGTTCATGGTTGGATGTCATGATTTAGTTGAAGTTATGCATGGTTGTTGTGAGCAGAGTTGATTTCATAATGATATATTAAGATGAGGATTAGAAGTATTAAGATGATGATTAGAAGCATTAGAAGTGTTTATGATGGTGTATAGATTTTTTTTATGGTCTCTAGTATGTTGTTTTTGCTCTCTTGTCGTTCTTGATGAAGTATGTGTTGTTACAATGAATTTCTAACCTTCACATGTCGATGAAAGTTCCTATTTCAAGAAGTTACTTTGAAGTTTGTTTGGGAGAATGTTTTGCATTCCTCTGCTATTGAAGATTTGGTATTGCGGTTTGCGATTCAATATTTATGCTTTATGGATTTTTTGCTCCTATCTTTTTAGGTCACCAGTGTTGCTGAGGAGGTTTTTGTTATTTACAAAAGGATGATAGTTTTGTTGGTTGTTTGGACTAGTTTGGAAAATGCTTTGCATTTCTCTGCTCTTGTGGTTTGGTGTATGTACTCTCAATGTATGTGCAATTTATCGACTTAGTTCTTATGTGTTGAAGTGGCCCACAAGTTGATTTGTTAATATTATATCTCATGGTTATGCATTTTATGTTTTTAGTATAAAGTGTTCTATTCCTTTTTGGTTTGTGGTGGTTTTTGGTGGCATGAAAATTTAAAAGAAGTATCTAGAAGTGTTGTTGAATGTTCAAGTAATATCTCTTTGTGGTTTGCACATCAGTGATTGGTCTCTTTGGTGTTGTATTATGTTTTGAGTTGGATTTTTGGGTAATTTGTGGATATCTTGCTGAAAAGGCTTGTTTTCTTGCTTGTTTCATGTTCTTGGAGGTTTGCACTAGTATTTGAATATGCATTAATATGTACTTGGGTCCTAACCTATCTTGGTTAAAATCCCATTGAATAAATTCAGTTGAAGTCATGTTTTTGGAAGACTGGTTATGTACTCCTCACTTCATCTATGTGTTTCCTTCTTGTCGACTTGAGATGATGTGTGCTAGTGTGTGTGGTGTTTTGGATCACATTGGAAGATATAATAAGTTTTTTTTGGTCCTCTCTATCTTCTGGATAGAACCTCTTTGTACCACATTGATGTTTTGTGGTTGACTTGTTGGAACTAATAATTATCTTCTATTCTAGTCGACATAATTAATGTTTTGAGATCTTGCGGAGGATATAAATGAAATATCAACTTAGTTGCAAGAAGTATGAGTGTGGAACGAATTAAATATCAAGAAAAGAAGTACAAAAGTGTGGAAGATAGATCATATGTGCTTTAATGTCTCAATCAGTAAAGTGTATTGTTGATAGATGTTGTAGTTTATAATCTTTATGTACCCTTCTCTGAGATAGTGAGTCTCATCAGGTCCTTGTATCTTGCGTATCTTGCCCTAAAGTTGTGTGCTTTAGCCTACAAGTCCTCTTTGTATCTTTCCCTAAGGTAGTGTTCCTTAGCCTACAATTCTTTGGTAGTGAGCCTTATTTTTGTAAGAAGTGAGCTTCTTATATTGTGAGTTAACTCTCACCATGAAGTTCTCTCATTGGGTTTTTCATGCAAATATGGAGTTATCTTATGCATTTTTTCACTGTTTTATCTTTCTTTATTGATCTAGTTAAGGGTTGATTTTTTGTATCTTTGATTACTAAGGGTTGGTGATCTTGTTAAGGGATTGAATTATTTTATCTTTCATTCATATGTTTAATGGTTTTTTATCTAGTTAAAAGATTGAAGTTGTATTCTACAAAAGGATTTAAGTTTTTGAAAACGACCAATTCACCCCCCTCTCAGCCTCTAGGTGTTTCCAATAGGTTTGGTGAAAGCCACTACATGTATGTGTTGTATCCTTGATGGTTACCAAACACTTGAAAACCAGACCATTGTCTTAACAAGCAACTTCATAGTGTGATAATTTGACACACCCTAATGTATTTTTTGAGTGAATTCTTATTATATGATTTTGTACAATGCCACGTAAAATGGTCATAGAAAGAAAATCAATTGAAAATCTTGTTAATACTAATTCTCCAATTCTTATTTACTCTTATTTTTCTACTGTCATGCTCAAAACATATAACATAGGTGCAAACCCAAGTAATTATTATTGATAGTTTAAAAATAGTACTTATATTTATTACCATAATATTTAATTGAGCGCTAATTTTGATATGTCCACTAAATCGTGTTTGAGTTAACTTAATTTTTTAATAATTTATGATTACTCTACAAATTTGCAATTGATTTTACTTGCCTCAACTTATGTGAGGTATAAATTATTAAATTTCTATCATTCTCAAAAAATGTATAGATGTATGCATTAATGACTGGTCATTCTCAACATTAGTTCACTAAATAGTTGTCACCATCCAATTCTTTTGTTCATTCCAACAAAACAAGTTCAAGTACAACTTGCTCAATAAAAATTTATATCATCATGCATGGAATAACTTTCCCTTCTAGGGATTTTAAATATTGCATTAGAATTTGTGCTTTCACTCAAGTATTTGTAGTACCAAAAGCATTTTTATCTTAAATGTGCATTTATAGAAATGTCAAGTTCAATTTTCAAATACTAATTGCAAGTATCTATAAAAATATTTGATCATTCATGTCTCTATGACTACTATATTTATCATCGGCCACCATTTTTATTTCTTT
>VDFB02148086.1:0-27210 GCA_007258455.2 Sequoia sempervirens
TATATATATATATATATAAATTTAAAATATATAAAAAAATAAAATAAAATACAAACCAATGCATAAACTAAGAGAAGGCCCGCGGCCTTCAAGGCTGCCGCAGCAGTCTTATTGACTGCTGCGCGCAACAGTCATTAGACTGCTGCGCACAGCAGTCTATGAGACTGCTGTGGCAGACCTCGGGGGTACGGGGGGCAGCAGTACGGCTTCAGCCGTCGCTCCCCCACTCCAAAATAACCTTTAATATATATTTTTTAAACATGCATTTTTTTTTTAAAACAATATCAATACAAATTTCGGATAAACCATACGGAATTACATGATATAAACAAAATTCGATTTCTGAACAAACTTTAAAAGAAATTCGTGTGGTCATCGTACGGCCGACGACCGATGCTCAGAGAATTAAATCCATAAGACAATATTAATCAACCATGATTATATGTATATATATAAATATATATTTATATATGTTTATCTGTATATATATATATAAATATATAAATATATGTATATATATATATTTTTTAAAGTGCTGGGAATAGTACAGAAGTTGAAATAAAGGTATCAGAATGAAATGAAGAGCATAGGGTAAAATAATAGAGGTAATAGAATGAAATAAAGAGCAATGAATACCTCATAACTATATATTTTAAAACTCTCAGAGGTATTATTATTTAATAAGGAATTTATTTTCTCTAACTGCTAATATTGTCAAGTTGAGAATTTCAGAAAACTAAGGGTTTTCACAGATTGAAAACAGTATAATAACAATGATTACCTTGTTTTCTAGCTTAATAAATTACCCTAGTTTTTAGTTTTCAACAGAAGTTTTCTACATTCACACAAATTATTTTTAATAAAATCTATTTTTCTTTTCAGAAACAGACAGAGAATAAAAAGGGTACGAGAAGAAAAACTACGAGAGGAACCTGGAGTCCAATGCAAATTTGAAGATGCCCTCGAATCCGATTCCAATCCGTAGTCCAGAACGAACTCAACAATCCCTGGAGCACTTCAGCTTTCTGTGTTTCTGTGTGTGTGAGAGCTTCTAAAAAATTCATGATTAAATAAAATATATTCCTCATCTCTTCAAAGCTCTCCAAAAATCTCCGATTAAAAGAAAAATCAATTCTTTAAAACAAGCTTTTTTCCCCACTCTCAAACCCTATTGGCTCACACTGTCTTTTTAATTCTTTTATTTATTTTATTGCTTTAATTCCTATTTTTCAACTTTTCTTGCACCTCACATTACATATTTATTTTAAATAAATTATTCACATAATTATCCACCACCAATTTAATTAATTAAAATAATTAAGCATATTTAATATTTAATTAATAATTAAATTGTAATATCAGATTTTCAAAAATAATTAAAATAATTAAATATTTAATTACAATATAATCTAGCATTAAAATAAATAATCTATTTCAATCATTAAGATAAATCATAATTATCAATGCCCACATAAAATAAGACAAAACACAAACACAACAGACAAAGACGACAATTACACAAAATCAACAACCATACCAAATAATGAGACGACCTGACATCATGGAACGAAAGGACTTATCGTCACCTCTGTATCAACATTTATCCATTGGGTTATTTGGTGCTCGCCCTGTCCTGCCGAAGTAGGTGGAATCGAGACTTATACCTGCAATCCTGCATACAAACGAAGTTGTGTACATGTGCATATATACATATATATCAAAGCATTAAATCAAAGTACTACATTGTGAGAAGGAATCACAACATAGCAGGGCACTCGCGAACGAGTGGTGCTATATTGTCCTTCGTCACACCTATTCTAACAATTATAACATAATCAATAAATTACATTTCTATCTAACAATCATCTCATAATATATTAAATTTAAATCACTGCATCATATCATAATTCAGAAAGTCAACTGATATAATCAACCATAATGTCCTATAAAATAATCATGTCTACTAATGGAATAACAGCATCATCAAATGTCTAACTAACCAAATCACACAATAACAGTACCATCATAGTCACAAGTAGCAAACGAACGCATAGCAAAGTAATAAATCCAACCTTGAGAGGGAGGGGTGCCACATCCTCACCCCGCCATCGGCTTACTCCTGGAAGCCGGTAAATAAGGAATAAGGGTTTGGTGGCGGGATGGCTAACATAGCTGGGCGTTTGGACTAGTGCTTCATTAAGAAACTAGAATCAAGCTCACACAAAAGAGTAAGAAATAATAATACAAGTATTAGTAACATGGAGATTATTACATCATCCTCCCCCAAGGACCTTGGCTTACTCAAGAAGCCATTTAAATAGATAGGTAAACACAGCTCGTATGTAGAGGTCATGCCAAAAGCACACACATGGCTTTCCACACATCAACTGGAAACCACATCACACACAATGACACCGGGGTTCTAGCGCATCCCGATAGGAAGGATATATTATTGGTGCATTCGCGCACCATCGAGGGTCCTATCCTTTCCATCAGTTTCCTACACCATTGCCCTGAGACCGACTAACGGAAGAAACTTAGGTTCACAACAAACACAACAAAAACATGAAACTCTAGACTCAAGGGACTAAACGCAAGGTTACATAGTGAGCACACATAGTGCCCAGTGTATGAACCTATGCTTTCCCGATGCACCAAGTTGTAGCGGCAGGTCGTGCAAACCCCAGAGAACACACATAATGCAAATAATTTTTTTTTTTAAATAATAAAAGTAAACATGCAATAACATTAAACCATAACCACATAGCATAACACATAGCATTAATATACTTGGTTCTCTGGGGCACGCGAGGTTACATCGCATCAACTAAACAGAATAAAGATAAAGAATATAACAACCATTTAATTTATGAAAACCATATACACTGATACATCTGATAAACATGATGCGAGTATAATAAACATCACATAATTACATTCATGATAAATCTCTTAATAGAGTTACAAAAGAACCTAACTATTACATCATTGATATAGTATTACATTACAATTTTCTTTGGTACATGAATTACATTGAATTTCCCAACATGGGGATTGATACAAGAATAATGAACATGTAGTACAACTGATCACTAGAACAACTCCACTGCAGAAAGCTGAGAAGACAAGACGCTGATGGGGAACCCAACGGGTGCGGAGCACGTTCCACCCAACCATGTGAATTACAAGTAACTCACCCCCCGTGCTCAGAGGTGACGAGGAAGTGAACCCGACCATGAATGTCAACCGACTCAACAACAACATGATACAAAACAAGTACAACCCAAGCATACGATGAACAACCAATAACGTTCACAGATCACATGACAAGTTTAAAACCAAGAAACTCATCACAATAACATGAAGTACTGTCAATAACAATCATTAAGCAAATTCACAAGAATTCAAAGAAACATCATAAGAGATAACATCTAGAGGCAACAACAACAAAGCACAAGGGTGTCAAGTGGAGAGTGTCATCGCATAGCTCTCTGTGGGTTTCCTGGCCCTTCCTCAACTGAGGGCACGAACCATCTATGGATATCCGGCCCTTCCCCTCCTAAGCTGGCTGACACCATAGGTAGCCGATGAGGAGCCAATAGTCTCGTGAGGCAGAGACTATGACTATGCCGACCACGGCCTTCTCATTCATCACTAGTCTAAGGTAGCCCTAATGCATAGCCGAGGAATCCAATGTTTTATTATCTTGTGTTTTTAAAACTACCCAACCCCCTAAATCTATTATTTAGGTTATCACTTGTTTACTACTCTTTCGAGGGTTATCCTGGCCCTTCCTCAACCAAGGCGCCGGCGCCCACGAAGAGCCACTCTCCCACCTATGACCCCTAACATAACTCACGGCAGGCAAGGGTTGGACTAACATACATAAGTCATAAAACCAAATCCAAAGAAAACACAAGGCATTAACCCTCTCGCAACTACACATAGGCAACAAACTTGCAAACCCGTCCAACCCTTCCTAACATAACCCCAGTAATGCTCAAAAGGCATAAACAAGGTAAATACACTTTAAATCACCAGCCTCTGGAACAGGATTAAAATACGATAAGGTTCCCACATCGTCAACAAAAACAATAAAGCAAAACACAACATACAAGGAAAACTCACATCACATTTTGCAAAATTGCACATTTGAGTTCGATCCCAATTCCAATTATGTAACTTCAATAATCGTCTCAATAAAATCCACAATCACAACAATAAGCTAATTCTTGTCTGAATATTTATTTATTCACAATAATATTTAATATTGACCATTTAAACTATATACAAATTTCCAAAATATGAACAAGATTAATGCATTTAGATCCAATATAAAATTACATTTTTACAATGTAATAATTTAACATTAGAAACTAAATAATCATTATTCCTCTTTAAAATAATTGATATTAAATAACAAGATTTTAATTTCAATTTATTTAGTTATTTATTTATTTTTTTTAAAAACATATATTACTTATTATATCCCAAAAAAAAATAAAAAAAATAAATAAATATATAACTATTTATATATATATATATATTTAAATATATATATATAAATTTAAAATATATAAAAAAAATTAAACAAAATACAAACCAATGCATAAACTAAGAGAAGGCCCGCGACCTTCAAGGCTGCCGCAACAGTCTTATTGACTGCTACGCGCAGCAGTCATTAGACTGCTGTGGCAGACCTCGGGGGTACGGGGGGCGGCGGTACGGCTTCGGCCATCGCTCCCCCACTCCAAAATAACCTTTAATATATATTTTTTTAAACATGCATTTTTTTAAAAAAACAATATCAATACGAATTTCGGATAAACCATACGGAATTACATGATATAAACAAAATTCAATTTCTGAACAAATTTTAAAAGAAATTCGTGTGGCCGTCGTACGGCCGACGACCGATGCTCAGAGAATTAAATCTGTAAGACAATATTAATCAACCATGATTTTATATATATATATATATAAATATATATTTATATATGTTTATCTGTATATATATATATATAAATATATAAATATATGTATATATATTTTTTTAAAGTGTTGGGAATAGTACAGAAGTTGAAATAAAGGTATCAGAATGAAATGAAGAGCAGAGGGTAAAATAATAGAGGTAACCGAATGAAATAAAGAGCAATGAATACCTCATAACTATATATTTTAAAACTCTCAGAGGTATTATTATTTAATAAGGAATTTATTTTCTCTAATTGCTAATATTATCAAGTTGAGAATTTTAGAAAACTAAGGGTTTTCACAGATTGAAAACAGTATAATAACAATGATTACCTTGTTTTCTAGCTTAATAAATTACCCTAGTTTTCAGTTTTTAACAAAAGTTTTCTACATTCACACAAATTATTTTTAATAAAATCTATTTTTCTTTTCAGAAACAGACAGAGAATAAAAAGGGTATGAGAAGAAAAACTACGAGAGGAACCTGGAGTCCAATGCAAATTTGAAGATGCCCTCGAATCCGATTCCAATCCGTAGTCCAGAACGAACTCAACAATCCCTGGAGCACTTTAGCTTTCTGTTCTTCTGTGTGTGTGTGAGCTTCTCAAAAATTCATGATTAAATAAAATATATTCCTCATCTCTTCAAAGCTCTGCAAAAATCTCAGATTAAAAGAAAAATCAATTCTTTAAAACAAGCTTTTTTCCCCACTCTCAAACCCTATTGGCTCACACTGTCTTTTTAATTCTTTTATTTATTTTATTGCTTTAATTCCTATTTTTCAACTTTTCTTGCACCTCACATTACATATTTATTTTAAATAAATTATTCACATAATTATCCACCACCAATTTAATTAATTAAAATAATTAAACATATTTAATATCTAATTAATAATTAAATTGCAATATCAGATTTTCAAAAATAATTAAAATAATTAAATATTTAATTACAATATAATCCAGCATTAAAATAAATAATCTATTTCAATCATTAAGATAAATCATAATTATCAATGCCCACATAAAATAAGACAAAACACAAACACAACAGACAAAGACGACAATTACACAAAATCAACAACCATACCAAACAATGAGACGACCTGACATCATGGAACGGAAGGACTTCATCGTCACCTCTGTATCAACATTTATCCGTTGGGTTATTTGGTGCTCGCCCTGTCCTGCTGAAGCAGGTGGAATCGAGACTTGTACCTGCAGTCCTGCATACAAACGAAGTTGTGTACATGTGCATATATACATATATATCAAAGCATTAAATCAAAGTACTACATTGTGAGAAGGAATCACAACATAGCAGGGCACTCGCGAACGAGTGGTGCTATATTGTCCTTCGTCACACCTATTCTAACAATTATAACATAATCAATAAATTACATTTCTATCTAACAATCATCTCATAATATATTAAATTTAAATCACTGCATCATATCATAATTCAGAAAGTCAACTGATATAATCAACCATAATGTCCTATAAAATAATCATGTCTACTAATGGAATAACAGCATCATCAAATGTCTAACTAACCAAATCACACAATAACAGTACCATCATAGTCACAAGTAGCAAACGAATGCATAGCAAAGTAATAAATCCAACTAGCAAGAGGAGGGGTACTACATCCTCCCCCCCATAAAATCGGCTTACTCCTGGAAGCCGGTAAACAAAAGGGAATAAGATTCCCAAATATAGGAGGCATCCTCACACCCAAGACGGTGAACTAATCACCATTAGAAACTAGAATCAAGCTCACACAAAGAGTAAGAAATAATAATACAAGTATTAGTAACATGGGGGTATTCTTGGGTTGAGTTTCCATTACATGCATTTCACTAAATCTAGCTTAATTTGGCTCATTTCATGTAGTACTTAATTTCAAAATTGCATTCACAAGATTTCATTTTTAGATCATTGCATAGTGTAATTAGTAAATTACCTTGTTTGAAATCTAAAAACTTGCATTTCATCTTATGTCTTTACATTACATTTTAAGTTTGCATAGCTTCTATTACATTTACATCTTTAGAAATAAGCATTGTTTGCATTCATGGCAATTATGGATAGCATTATATTATTGTAATTTTCATTTTCAGCATTAGTTCCTAGTTCATTTAGATTAGATTCTTTACAAAATGAAAATAAAAAACAAAAAACATCAAATGACCCAATTCAAAAGATGATTCAATTAAGAAAAAGCATAAAATCCAAGCCCTTTAGTAGTGATGAATTATGCATGTTAGATGAAGCCCTTAAAGACTTCATCTCTCCTAGATCATCCACTAAAGGTTTGACACAAGAGGATGCAAGCATCGATACTCATGATAATCATACTTTTTCTTCTCATGATATCTCTCCCATTGGTGATGAAGGTATCTTGATGAAAGCAGACACAATCAATGAAGATCATAAAATAATTACATGTCTTCCTTCTCCTCCCCCTTGGAAAGACAAAACTGAGATCATGGCCACTACTCCCAACACATCCCCTAATTGTGAAAATGCTTTAGTGAATAAGGATACAATCATGAATGATGATGACAAAAACATTTGTGTGGAGAATATGATTGAGAGCTATGAAAATCCTACCTCTCCCATTCAAGAAGACATTCTAGGACATGAATATGTAAATGTAGATAATCATGACAATCAAACTTTTTCTTCTCCTAATATCTTCTCTAGACATGAATAAGATAGTTTGATGTTAGAAGATATCCTCATTGCAACTCATGTGAATCTTATTCCTCCCTTTCCTAATACCCCTGCCATTTGGGATGACTTATTTGAACAAAAAAGTACAATCATTGGTTACCATGAAACTCCTAGTCATCCTTCCAATCTCTTTCCTAGCTATGATAGTTTCTTAGTGCAAGAAAATAACAATTTTGACACACTCCATAATTCCACACCCTCTAATATCTCTTCTATTTGTGGGAATAAAGTGATCGAAGTATGTGAAAGTATAGAAACTCATGATAATCATAGTTCTTCTTCTCCCAATATCTCTCCTACATGTGACAAAGGTATTTTGCAGCTAGAAGATACACCCATTGAGAATCATGACAATGTTGAAAGTTCCTCTTCTATAACCTCTCCTACTTTGGAACATATAATGGCACAAGAGAATGAAATCATAAAACAATCTCTTAGCGTCCCTCCCCCTAGTCTACATTAATCTTCTAACTCCTCCCCTATTTGTGAGAATGTTTTTTGTGAGAAATCATGACAATCACATTATTGATGAGGAGTATATGTTGGCATTAGATGATCAAACCTTTAATACCTATGAAAATTCTCTTTATTTTTCTTCCCCTATTTTGGAAGACATTATTGGACAAAGGGATGTAATCACAGATAATCGTGATAACCATACTTATTCTTCTCCTAATGTCTCTCCTACTTGTGAAGAAGATATTTTGGGATTGAATGAACTATTCATTGAAATTCATGAGAATCTTCTTGCTCCATTTCCTAATGTTTCCCCATCCAAGAATACATAATTGAGCAAAAGTATCCAATCATTGAAAAACAAGAATGTGATGGTTTTTGGTCTCTTGATGCCTCCTCTCCTTGTGATGAAGCTACTCTACAAAACCTATTAATGGAATGTGAACAACATATTGTTTGCTTCCCTCCTAAAAAATCTCCTAACAGGGAAGGTATTATGGTAGAAGAAAACATCAACACTATCATGTGCAAACCAAAAATCAACCTCACTCTGAAGCATCCTGAATTGCTTGATATAGATTTACCAGCACCACGGGATTTCTTTTAAAATCATAAAACCTTGAAGCAAAAGGATATACAAAGACAAAATAAAATTTAGGAGGCTGCAAGGTTATTGGAAGAGGCTTCGAAAACCTTTGATTTCATACCTATATCCATGGGAGAATACATGATCATAACAAAAGAATCTACAAAGGGAAGAGAAGTCGAGGTAATTTCCAACACATCCAAGACAAACTTTAAAGAAATTCAAAAACTACCAAATCTAAAACAAGTGACAAAACTTTTTGGTTAACAACTTGGGAAAGGATGTGATGCTATAGAACAAGGTATCCATGTACCTATACAACCTAATGATCTTGGTTATTGTCCTTCAAAACAAAAAACTTCATCCAATTTCCACACTATCACAAACAATTTTTCCACAAAAATGCTAACCTTGGTACATCCTAAACTAATAGACATTTCATTAAATATATATCAAGCAGAAAATTTTCTTACTTATCACAATAAATAACATTAGTTGTTGCTCCTTTCCATAGTTGCATTTTTTACATTCTTCGCAAGGAGCAGCATATAATCATCCATTCCCAACTCACCCTTGTCCTGCACTAAGTGGGGGCAAGGGGTTAGGTAGCCTTAGATCCTCATATGTCACCTATTGTTGTCTCTTTTGACTAGTCATCAACCTTTCATGAACATATAAGAGCAAGCTTGGGATGTCGACGACATGTCTTAAGATTGAATTGTGTGTGACATACTTATTCATGATGTAGCTCAATTCAGAAACATATGACTTGGAATAGGGCTTTCCAAATTAACTCTCATGTCTTCTTAGAATTTAGCATGGGCTACTTTAAAGCAATTGCTCATAGAAATTGTGTAGCAACCACTTTAAAGTGGGGACATACATAGACAACATCTTTCTATAAATTTCACGGTGTGATTTTTCTGTTCTTGTGATGTGTCCTCTTCTTGATGGTGTCATTGGGTTTGATTCCTTCCAAGAGTGTGCGATCAACTGAAGTTTCCTAATGCGAATGAGGCACCCCATGGATAATGATCTGACACCCTAACTTTTCCTCTCTTGCAGACATTAGGCACAATGCTCCCCAAGAAGAAGACCTTACATGAACAAAGAAAAGTACCCTTTAGAAAATTTCTTTACATATTCAAAAACATTTACAAAAAGCCTTACATTGTGGTACCTTATCAAAGTTATGAGGAGGATAACTTTGGTATGGATTGTATGATGAGAATTTGACACACTAGCATGAATTTCTCATTATACGGTGGGAAGCCGACACACTGGCATGACTTTCTCACTAAACCACCTCTTCGGGACAACTCACCCTGTGGATGACTAATGTTTTGTGGCCCCAGAGTGAGTGCATTTTTGATCCACCTCATTTTACTTTCCTTTAGTTCTTTTTATTACATGATTGTGTATCTTGTTTTACTGCATATTATACACCTTGTGTGTGTCCTTTTATGCTTATGTTGGTTTGACTTAGGATCTTGGATCCTAGGGACTTAACCACCACCTTGATCTTTTTCATCCTTTGTTGACCGCATTGGCATGATAGGACCCTTCTTGAATGTCTACTTTAATGTGAGTTTGAAGCAAGTTCATCCTCTCATCAAAGTGGGGGCTAAATGTATCGTAGGAAAAAGGCAACTCACTTGATTTGGGAAAAACTGATGAAAAATTGGACTTAATGATGCCTTGATTTAGTGTTGTGAGGTGTTTTACACATCCACATTAGGTCTTAGACCCTTGAAAACTAAATAAAATGCATTTATTGATGTCTTGTAAAGGTGTTGTAAAGAATTGTAAATGACTTTCACACTTTTCTTGACTTTTATTAAGAATTTAAGTCTAATTTTATTTTAATTCAAAAGTTAGCTTTTCCCTCTTCTTCTAACATTAAATAATTATTTCAATTATTTAATTATTCATTAGCCTTTTCTCTCTATAGTTAAATAAATATCTCCCCAATTAAATAATTATTTTAATTATTTAATTATCCCTTCCCTCTCCATTAAATAATTATTTTTAATTATTTAATTATCTCATTATTTGTTCTCACCTAAGTTCTTTTTAAATAAATAAAATCTATATTTTATTGATTTCTCCTATGTTGGCCACCTAAATTAAATAATTTTTATTATTTAATTTCTCTTATCACCTCTTTTTTTGTGTCAATCTTATCTTCCACCTCAAGCCTTTATCTATCCATGTCTTTCTTCTCTAAATTAACCTCCACTCTTGATTAAGTTATTTTCTAATTTAATCTTGGCCCTTGATCATGATCCTTATTCTTAACTCTTCTTTATAAAAGGATACCTTTAACCCTAATTCATTCACCTAATAATTCATCCATCATTCATAATTCATCCATATTGTCAAGTCAAGTGAGCTATGGTTTTAGCATTCTAAGTCATCAAGATAACTTTCTAAGGAATGCAAGAGCAAGATTCTTCATCCATTGTTGCAGCAACTCAAGATCCTTCATCATGGAAATTTTATAATTTCATTATTTCATATTCCATGTTTCATTAGCTTATTTCATCATTTTAATTTAATTACTCAAATGGGGTTTGACCAAGGCAAACGCCCAATGCCTAACAATCAACATTTTCTCTCTCCTCCTTTGTGTGATTGCAAATTTAGGTGCTTGGATGGCTTAGAAATGATTGAAGATTAGGTTGCAAAATTTTTGAAGTCATCTCCACTTTGGAAAGGTCAAAACCTACACAAAAAGTCATCAATAGTGCTAAAAATCAAGGTTTTGGATCTAGAGACCTGGAGGTATAGATTGAGCATACCGAGAGCTTTAGATTCCATTTTTGAGTTTTTTAGAAAAGCCAAAGTGGAATAATTTTCCTAGAGTGGTGAATGAGTCCCACTATACCTATTTTATAGATATTTTTATAGATTTGGATATCCATTTGGCTAAAATGGGCCCCGTGCAGTTTTCTAGAATTGGGACTGATTCACCCAGAATGGCGAATGAGTTCGACCAAGTCTAAAACTCATCATCTTTAGAATTCCAAAGTCATTTCCGGTCTCGAACAAGTTTACAGGTGCACACATTTAGTTTTACAGCTTTTTGTTTTGTTTTACTTGCATTTTTATTCATCTTTCTAGGTCTTTTGCATAAAACATTGTGTTTTCAAACACTTTGCATTTCTTAGATTTGCATCAATAATCAATAGCTTTCATTAGTTTTTTGCATCTAGGACTACATTTAGACACATTTAGTCATACTAGTACATTATTTTGAGTGAACCACCTAGATTTTTGGGGTCTATCTCTCTCCTTTAGGTGGAAAACCCTAATAGATTAAGAGTAATAACACCTACACCGAAAATCTATATTTCAACTTCTTATGGTACTTGCAGAGGTATTTATACATGTTCCCTTTTTTTTAGCTACCCTTTGGTTTTGATATTTCAACATAGAGATAGTCATTATCCTCTTAGTGGTTGGAGAATCCCTTCAAAAACATTTAGTATCATACTTGCAACTCCTTTTAAAAGTAAGTTTTAATTTACTACTTTCAACATTGTCATTTATTGGACCTACTCTTTGGATTGTCATATATATTGGACTGCACTATTAAGTTTGTAGTGTAGGAAAATGCATCCCTTTTTTATATTTAATTTGGGAATAATATTAAAATGAACCTAATGTGGCCTTGATTTGGGGTTGTAATGTGTTTTACACATTCATTTTAAGTTTAGGGCCCTTTTAAGCTAAATAGACCTAATTTTTCCTTAATTTAGTGTTGCAAAGTGAATTTATTTATATCTTCACACTTAGAAGTTTTGGGCCCTCTTGCATTCATGACCTTTAAATCATCATTAATAGGCCCCTAAGACCCTTTATTATGCATCTTTAGGTTTATTTCAACTGAAATATTGACATATTGAACAAATACATTCAATTTTCTAACCCCTAGACATTCTCTCACCCTGAAAATCTAGGGTTGGACTCATACACTACCTTGGGAATATGAGACCCATAGGTGGGACCCATATGCCACATTGGCCGTATGAGTCCCATTTGGGGAATTTTTAGGGTTTTAAACGAGAAATCATGGTTTTTAATTCAAATTTTATGAATGTCGGCATTTGGGATCTAATAAATGGTAAATTAGATGTAGTGTCTATATAAACAAGCTTTCAAATAATTATTTCACCTAAAAATCAAGATTGAAGCATCCTAAGACAAGTATTACTTTTATATATATTACATATATAAATAATATTATTAAATAAATATAATTTATGATTGACTATTATAAAAAATTATTACATATTTACATAATGTTTACAAGTATTATTAAAAATAATATATTACATTTAAGTAGGTAGTATTAAATTCATATAAAACTCTTATGTTAATTAATATAAATTACATAACACATTGATAGGGCTAGATGGGATCATCTGCTATCAAATCTATGACATGGATGTTACTAGTTGTCTCTTTCTAGAAGCTAGTTTAAACTCAACTTTGATGGTGCTAGTAGAGGAAATCCTATCAATTCAAGTGCTAGTTGTATTATTAGAGGTTATGATGATTTCTTTGCTATTTTTGTATCCAATGGCTTGGGATTTAGAACTAATGCTTAGGTCAAAGTTGGAGTTGTCATTCTAGTTAATAAAATGTGGATAAAATGTAGCATTAGATAAGTACAAATTGAGGATCTACATATTGGTTATTATTAATTCCTTAGTGAAAAAGGGTCCTACAACTCAAATATTAACAAAATTTTAATGTAGGGATGGTCCTTTCTTACCATATTGGAAGACATTAACTAATCTCCATCTGGAATTCCTCACCAACTTCACTATTGATATTGAGATGACATTTTTTTTGGCAAGGATATTAATTTATGGGCAAGCCAAATTCCTAATCTATGAAATAATAAGTATCATCCTTACATGACCTTAGTTTACATGAGATGGAAGTGACTTCATTTGGAAACAATAATTTCCATTAATTATATAGTATTTTCTAGGTGTTAGCCCTATGATAGGAGGATTATTATAGGATGGAGTGGAGTTATGTGGTTTAAAGATGCAAGTTGTCTTTTGTAGGAGTTGAGAAAATACAACACCACAAACCCCAAAGATCACCTACATGCAAATAACCTGTCACAAAAGAAGAGATAAGGGTTCTCTGAAAACTAGAAATGTATATATCAGAGAGAATGAGAGAATGAATTGATATGAAATACAATGGGATCAATCCTTATAAAAAGGAGATCATGCAAACCCTAAAGAAACCCTAATAGGAAAAACTCTAATAGAAGCCCTAAAAGGAAAACATTTAATAATTAATATAATTATTAAATGTCACTTTATGCAAACTAACGTGAAATCTTAAGAAGGGAATAAAGGTAACTTAATCAACATAATTAAGTTAAAACCTTTACTCTAACACCCCCCTTAAGATGAGCAATAGTGTAGCTACAAACAAATGCAAGAAAGCAAAGGTAACTACAATGCAAGAAGGCAAACATGGGTCCCGATAACTAGGCTAGATCAGGTACCCAAATACAACCAAATCTCTGTAAAATGGAGAAATAGAGAAAACCACATGGGAAAAAGCTCTACTCCAAAAAGAGATGTAAAAATTCAAGAAGAACATCACTGAAGCAGAAGAAGTTGTAAACAACTATCAAAAGATGTCTGCTATGGTGTTGAAGAACCTCCGCTGAAGATAGGATGATCAGGATCAAGAAGAAAACAATCTACATGAGTGGCCCATATGACACTACTCGAATCAGATGGCAAACAAAGGAAAACACCTGGAACAAAGATACAGATGGCACAAGAACCAATAGTTTGAAACACTAATCAACTGAGAATGGAAGATTCCTTCCAAGGTGAAACCAAGGAAGAATTAGCACGAACAATATAATACCCCCCCATAATGCTGAACTGGGAGAGCCTAACAGATCATTGAAATGGTGTGCAACACCCTATAGTGCATGAAGAAGAAGATACAACATTTGAAAGTGCACAAGAAAGCACCTGCAACTAAAAAAGTGGTGTGCAAAACAAAGCACACATGCATGAGGCTGGAATCATATGGATCCACAGTCTTCATGGAGGGACACTCACCAAACAAAGGTGTGATGGCAAAAAAAGGAAAACTACACAACCCCCCCATGGCACTTCATAATATAGTGCGAGTACAAAATATGGCACAACCCTATGTGCAAAATCCCCAAAAAATGCATGTACAATAGTGTGGCACTTTATCTCAATGCGTTTACATAAAAGATTGCTTACAAATGATACTCAAAAATGCCCACAAAGGACAAAAGCTAGGAATACTTGAAGAACAGCCACAAAACTGGCTGTAGAATGCACCAACAGAAGAATGAAGTGATGAGACCCACACCACTAGAAAGTTGATAGAACCAGATTTCTGACGATATCTCGTTTGCCAAAAAATGATATTGTATGCCCAAGTTATGACCTCTGGAAGAAAACAACTCCAAAGATGAAAAAAGCTAACAGTGCATTAAATTTGATGGTCATACAGCCGTCGCAACAAAGAATATTGACTTAAATTTGATGGCCAAACGACTATCACTGCAAATGCATAACTAAGCTTATTACATGAAAAATTGTTTTTTATATTAAAAAAACAATAAAAAAAGGTTTGATTTTTTTATTTTAAAAAAATCATTAAAAAATACAAAACAAATTATGTTTTTTTTTACATAAAAAAACAAAAAAAAAGAAACGATTGGCAGCCAATGTACCACCGTCGGCGATACTGTCAAACCGCTAGTCGCATTAAAGCGTTCGATGCATGTTGAGAGGAGCCCGGGAATCTGATCCTGCCTGTGCACTATTACCGAGGCCAACAAATATAAAGCTGTGAATTTTTATTTGATTTTTTATTAAAAATCAAAATACGATTACAAGCTGAAGATTTTTGCGAAAAAATTTGACAAAAATAAATTTGAAAAAAGCGGAAAAATAAATATTTTCTTTTTACCAGGTAGATGGATGGTCGTACGGTGAAAAAATTTCCCTTCAAATCAACTATGCTCAAAATGGACAAATGAATAGTCGATTTAGGGGTTTTGGACTGCTACAGACGCAATGGCAAGGTCCGTTTAGGCTCAAAATGCTTTGAAATTGCAGGTATGCCCTGGATATAAAAAAAAAAACCCAAACCCTTTAAGTTCCAAAAATCTTCAAAACAAGAATAGGAAGCAGCAGGTCTAGAGCTCTGATACCATGTAGGAGTTGAGAAAATACAACACCACAAACCCCGAAGATCACCTGCATGCAAATAACCTGTCACAAAAGAAGAGATGGAGACAAACAAGAAAGGGTTCTCTGAAAACTAGAAATGTATATATCAGAGAGAATGAGAGAATGAATTGATATGAAATACAATGGGATCAATCCTTATAAAAAGGAGATCATGCAAACCCTAAAGAAACCCTAATAGAAGCCCTAAAAGGAAAACATTTAATAATTAATATAATTATTAAATGTTACTTTATGCAAACTAACGTGAAATCTTAAGAAGGGAATAAAGGTAACTTAATCAACATAATTAAGTTACAACCTTTACTCTAACATCTTTTGCTTTTGATGAGTTTCATTATAGAAAAATATGGAGACTTATGTTAGACTACTTTTAGAGAAAAGGAAAATTTCATTCCTTGCTGAGGTTTTGGATATTCATTTGAAAAATATCTTCAACATCAATCCTATGGTTATGGCACATGTAGTTAATTTGGTTTTGGGTAATTTTTTCCTCTCTTCATCACATAGATATCAATGCAATAATAAATTGTCCTCCATTTTTATACCATTTTATTAGAAGATGATGAGTTGAAGGTATTAGACAAGGTGGTTGTGATGGGTTTTCTTAAACCTTGATGAAGGGTTAGATGTAGAAGTTATTGTTGTTGGATGTTAAATTTTATAGTGTTGTTTTTTTGTTTGATAGTTGCTTATAGCCTTCATTTAGAAGTGATCCCTCATCTTAGTGGGTTCACATTTTCTTCCCTACTATGGATCATAATGATTCCCTTTAAAAGAACCATGTTAAATGGTGTTTAAAACACTTTTCATGCTTTACACACATGTTTTTCCCTCATTGGAGATTTCTTTGGATTTTGCTAAATTGTTGGTGACTCTTTTGATAGTGAAAATGGTTTGATTTTATAGGATTAGAAGGAAAATGTGTATATGGTAATTTTACAATACTTTATATTTAGGCTTTGCAATGTAAATCAATATGGTGGTTTTGAATTCTTCTCTCCCTTGGTTTTGCATTATAGTCTCAAATTTGTGGAAAAGTCTAAAATATATATATTTTTAAAACTTTAATGTATGGGAATGGTCCCCTTTGACCAATTTACTAAGAAAAAATAAATGAATATAAAATACATATGGCTATGTGCAAGATCATCATGGAAAAAATAGGCCCTTAAGTGGCAAAAAATTCTAAAAAATCAGAGTTAAGGCAACTTAGTAAAATTTGAATAAGTTATCTATATTATTTCAAAAATTTGTAAGAATAGAATCTGTAGAAAATTGAATGTAGTTTCTAAACTACTAGGTATGTTTAAAAAATCGATTTGGTGAAAATTTGAAATTTCAATGTAGTGGTACTTAAATTTCAGGGAAAAAATAAGAAGTAGGTGTCTGTCTGACCACCCTAACCACAATAAAATGATAATATTTTTTTATAATATTTTAGATATAAGTAGAGGACTCATGACCTGATGTGATGCATATTTTTTTATAATTTATTTCTAAGTGAATAATTAATTATGAATTTTTTATTACAACTTTTTAAAAAATATAAAAACTCCTATGTCTGACACCTTAAGTTTGTCAAAGCTTCATAAAATTCATTTTTTCTTTTTTTAATCCTATAGTATGCGAAGCATAGAATGTGACACATGTTTTGGATTCAAAAAATGTGACACCGTTTGAAAGCTATAAATGTTTTTCAATTAGCCTATCAATTAGGACTTTAGTCATAATTTGAATTGAAAATGAATAATAATTACTTATTAAATTCAAAGTAAAGCATAATTTATATTGGTGGAAAGCTGAGAATATCCTTTAAAAATCCTTTTCGTTTCATCAATTTTGGGTACAAAAATAGTCGTCAGCGACATACGCATCATACTGCCACTTTTTGGCCCATCATGATCCTACACATACCCATATATAACACATAAATATAATGTTATATATATAACATTTACATAATAAATATATATTATATGCAATTAAGATATATGTACATATAAATATGTACATACATACATATTATTATTTTATTTTACTTTGGAAGTTGAAAATTTTATGTTATTTTTATTTAATAAAAAGTTATTTTATTTATGTATAAAAAAAAATCTCTCTAATGTACACTTATATAAAAGGTGCATATAAATAGTGCATAAGTTGTATGAAAAAAGTGATGATGAGATTAAGGGATGCTTCTATATGCTAGAAATATACTTTAAAATAAGTATTAAATAAATAAATAAATTATGTATTTCAACTTCTTTTGTTATGCTATTATTCAATTATGTTTTGCAAAGTTATTGTATTATTATTACTCAAACAAAATACTTCATTAAAATAATATTGTTTTTATGTGAACTCTAGGTACTACTAGCATATCTACATTTAACCAAATTTATATAAAAGACATTGAGAGAAACCTCAAGAATGTTATCTCTATTCCTTTTACATGTACTTTTTAAAATGCATATATATTAATTATAATATTTCAAATTAATTTATTTTAATTTAGTTGATAGGCTATATTTTGTATGGGGTTTCAATTGGAAGTTTGTCTCATGCGTGAACACTGGAAACCTACCTCCCCAATAGTTGGTTGTTTTTAGGTAAGGTGGATTTTCCCTCCTGCAAACACAATTCTTATCTGAGCATTCAATGCAGTGTTGTAAAAAATGCATTATACCATTTTAACCCTATGCTTTTTACCCTACTGGTAATGATTTGTATACCCACCTCATTGTTGGTTGAAGCTATCAGATTTACTTTGGTTCACTTGTTGTGCAGATTCTTGGATCACAGCCAACATTTTCCTATAAATATGCTTCACATAGAATAATACAAATATACCTGGCAAATACATATTGATATATTTGAACTTTTCTTGCTTATCTGTTGTTTTAGGTTTTTTTTTGTTGTTGTTTTCTTTGAAAAAAATCTATGAGCAATTGTTTTTTTATGGAACACATCTAAGAGGACTACTTCAATGGCAGTCAATTCTTAAAATTGTCATAGCCTTTGTTTTTTTCTTGATTTCCGTATTGTTTTATAAAATTGTTACTCTTAATTTTTTTCTCTTGCTTCACCTTAGATTTTTCTTAGTTTCAATTTGTTTAAAAAACCTGTGAGCTATGTCAATATGAAAGAAATATTTTAGGGCTAAATTAATGGCAATCAATTCTTGAAATTGTTAAATCTCTTTTGGCATTTTAGATTATTTGAGGGTAAAATGTTGCATAAATCGATTCCCTCACCTTCATATTGCAAATAATAAATTTGTTATTGTCCTTTGGTTTAGGTCCTCTATAGGGTTTATGTGTAAAGACTAATACTTTTTCTTTTGGTAAACCCTAGTGGTGTTTATGCTTTTCCATTTTTTTATTATAAATTATTAAGGGCATTTCAGTATATAAAAATAATTTATAGTTTTATTTTTGGATTATATTAATATGTTTGGACACAACTGCATTCAATCCAGTATTAATCTATAGTTACCTATCATTGTTATTATTCTATGCTTCACTTGTTACTTTTAGAGAAAATTTTCCCATCCTTTCGATTGTAGGCACAGTTATAGATTAATTAACTTGATAGATTATCCCCTTTCTTTTATGTGTTATTTGGTTTGCCTCATCATACTCTTAAATCTAAGTATTTTGATATGGCTTACCTCGACTTCTTTTTTCTTGGTGTTTTCAACTTGATTTTTTTTAACTCCAATTCTGTTGGGGTTATATTCAGGTCCAGTGATTATCTGGTTATAATTACTCTATTGCTCTTTGAGTTTTATTTTATCTTTGTTTGAAATGAGATAAAAGGAAAAATGAGTGTTCAAAATGATTATTTTTTAGAAGTCGACTATGGTAAGAGCTTAATATTACCTAAAATGTAGCCACAAATAAGGAGTCATCTATTGAAAATTGTCCCACATATTTTTTTTAAATTTTCAACTTGAATTGAGCCTCCAATTGGTATATATATCTATTGGCACCATGACACCGATTTGTTACACTAAATTTCCCTCTACCATACACATTTTCTTCTCTACTAGCGAGCATAGATAGTGTTGAAATATAGCTTGTCTTTGGGTTGATCCATTGGAACACTTCGTCCTCTTTTTGTTTCTATTTCTTTAGCCTTTTAGCTTAGTTTTTTTTTTTTCCATCGCTCAAGAGTTTATTTGCAAGAGATAGGGAACAACATGCTCCATCCTCATAGGAGCGAATTGTGTATGATGGTTTATACCTTACTCACTCAAACATAGTCAATTGGATTTCTCTCATTGTTTGATATTCCATTGACTATCATGCCAACAACTTGAAATTTTCCCTTCTCTTTATTTCTTTATGGTCCAACTCAAGCTCAAGAGGGTGAGAAAAATTATATAGACTCATCTTTCCTCTTCTTAAAATGAATTTTTTCTTACACTCCATCAGCTAAAGTTTGCATAAAGTTGTTCATCTATAGTGTTGGGTTGGAGTTGTCATTTCCCTCTTCACTTTTATTTGGCTTGCAAGTAAACTTGACTGATGGGAAAAAAAGAGTTAGCATTGAAGCTATAAACTAATTTTAGTAACTAAAATAAACTTTTTTCTAGTTTTCATCCATTTTGGTTCTTTTCGTGACACATATATTAGGTGTGGTTGCTTTAGGGATTGACTGTGCACTTAGAACTTGGTAGAATACAATTCAAAAATTTGCATCTAGCACAATCTAGATTGTTCATTTTTGTTCTCTGATGGTAACAATAATATGAATTCAGTGCGCTCTTGACAACCAAAAGGATTTCTATTACTAGAACAATTTTTCTCTCCTTTTCAATCTATATGTATCTTTTCACTCACCTATTTCTAAAGAGCTTTTGCCCCACAAACGATTTTCAAGGATTTTTCTTCACCCTTTAATTTAGTACAAGTGATATTTAATATAGCTCTATGCCTTGCAAATGTACTAGAAATGGTTATGTATCCATCTTTTTCATAAACTCAATTGAGTCAGTAGCATGATAGGGGAACCTCTAGAGATTTTGGAGGAACTTTGAAGGATTTGGTCTCCACATCTCAAAAATGATATTTGAGTACTTAATGAGATACAAATTTACACTATAGATATTGTGTGAGAACTATGATCATGAAAATAATTGGTTGGTCCTTGTAATGCTTTGCATTGTTAGGAGTTTGGAAATACCTACTTTTGGTTGGTCTAAGATTTCTTGAACAAAGTTCTAATCTAATAGAAGATATTCATCGTAGCATTGTTTTCAAATGCATTAAGTCTCATAATTTATAGCATTAAACTTATTCTTGTAGTGGAAATAATTTCATTTATATGATTAGAAATGTTGGTTATTATCATTAGAAGATACCTTTAGAATATGTTGGTTATTTATGGAATCTGCAATTATGAACCAGAGTTAAATACAATCAAATTGTTTTTAAGGTGATGCACCATTGAAATGCTCATAAAGAATAACTCAGTACAAAATTTGAAACTCAATAGAAAAACTCTCTAGTGAGTGTCTTAGAATGGATTTAATTCATTACCATTTTTTGGAAAAAATAGCATGATAGTGAGCCCTAAAGCATTAGACCTGTGATCAGTAATCTAGACATTATTATAGCATGCACACTTTTTAACCACCTTTAAATGAGGAAATTGTGGGACCTTGATGTCACAGATAGATTTGTGTGTTGTCAATCCCATCAACAAGCCTATTTGTTGATAAGATAAGTGTGAATATAGAAAAGCAATACCTTATCTTGCCTGTCTAGGTTTTAGAAGAGCAATAACTTTTTATTGACCCAATCATAGATGAAACAAAACACCTAAAATCTTGGTTTTCAAGGAATGCAAATGTTCATGTGCATAGAATTTTCTTCAATAGCAACAATTTTCTGATGAATGTCGCTGCATTCTTCGTCATTTAATTATAAATATCAATCTAGTGCAGTGTCCATGGCAATATGCAAGAGAGAGAAGAAAACATTTGCATGACATGTTTTTTCTACAAACGGAATTGAAAGACAATACAAGAAAAGAAATTGTTGGAATCGAATCTAATCTAAGAGCCTATAAATGAAATGCTAGAATTAAATCTATCTTAAGAAACTTGTAAAAAGACATACTAGAAGTATGATTGTTAGAATCAAATCTATCCTAGGAAACTTGTAAAGGAAAATACTAGAAATGTAATTGTCAGTTCAATGAAATGACTACTAAGAAATGAAACTACAAAACAACAACTACTACTAAAAACTAAATTCTATTATTTTATAAAATCTCCTCCTCATTTAATTCCTTGATTACAATGAATTTATAGAATTTCTATCTTCAACTAATCTCAAAGATGAGCCTTAATTATTATTCAACAACTTGATAAAAGATAGGAGCATGTGTTGAGGGAAAAAGATGAGTTTTTCCTTCATCTTGTTGAATCAATCTTTTTTTGTCATAAAAAATAAATGTCTATTTTGCAACCCCAAAACAAGCTCCAAAAATACATTTGACTATTGAAAAATTTATGTTTTTCTCTTGTGCATCATTAAAACTCAGAAAAAAACTCCTAGATGTTTGCAAAAAGGTTAAAATTACCCAAAATTGTCTCTTAGATTTGTTTCATTTGTTTGCACAACCCAACAACCTGCTTTAATGATTGGAACTGCCCCCTAGATGGTCTCAACTATTGTCCCTTAACTAATCATAAAAGCCCAAGTTGTTCAACCTCTTCACAAATGATCCTTCTCTTAGTTTTGAGAATTCTAGAGCATGGGAGAAAATTTCTAGAACATCAGATTGGTGAATTTGTCTCTCAAACCACGAACTAGGTTTTTGAGAAATTTAATGGGTTTTTTCACCATCTTATCTCCTAATTTTTGTCTAAACCTCTCAAGAACCTAGATCATAGTTTTCAAGATATGATGAAATATTTGACTGTTGCAACTGAAAAATGTCTACTTTCCTCATCATGTTCAGTTTTGATAAAATCCATAATAAATCAAAATAGAAGCTTTTATTTAGTTAATAGATGAGATATTTTTTTTGTCTCATTATCTCCCCCACACTTAAAATGTTGCAGGTCCTCCTACAATTTATAGTGAGCTTCTAGAGCCAATCTCTTCACTTTTATTACAATTTCTCTAGGGATTTGCTTGGAGGTGAACTAGATATGCTTCTAAAGATTTATTGTTATGTTGCAGAAAGGAAACCTACTTTATCTTACTCTACTTATTGATATAGAGATAGGTTACATAAAACCATTAACTGGTTGTGAAAAATAACATCATTTTCTCAAATGATGGATCCATGCATTCAACTTTTTGAAAAAAAAAAAACCCATGAGAAGAAGATAGCTTAATATTTGAACTCTGATGCTCCTCCTTCCATTGAAATGACAGTCTTCTCCATAATTATTGATTCTAGTAGATGCATGGACTGATTGGAGAGATCTTGCAATCCTTACATTTTGTTGCATGCATGACTAGATGCAACTTCTTATCCTTCAAATATCTAATCGAGTAGCCCTCATTGGACTTTGAAGGTGTCCAAACAATAATTTTTTTCTTGTTGGGGCTTGAAGTCATGGTCCTCTCATTGAGGATATTGCACAAGAGCTCACCTTTCCATTCGAGAACCTCTTCATTTGGATCTATTATTTTAGGGGTAGGTTTTTAAAATAATAAAATAGAAAATTTATAAAATAATAAACCTAAAAAGCTTGTCAAACTAATTTTTCTTTTGACCTACTATCACCAGATCATCAACAATTCCCTAATGACACTTGTTCCCGACAATGGCGCCAAAAATGATGAGTGTCGCTACATTCCTCATCATTTAATTATAAATATCAATCTAGGGTGGTGTCCATGGAAATATGCAAGAGGGAGAAGAAAGCATTTGCATGACACATTTTTTCTACAAATGGAATCGAAAGACAATGCATGAAAAGAAATTGTTGGAATCAAATCTAATCTAAGAGTTTGTAAATGAAATGCTAGAATTAAATCTATCTTAAAAAACTTGTAAAAGGAAATACTGGAAATGTGATTGTTGGAATCAAAACTACCCTACAAAACTTGTAAAGGAAAATACTAAAAATGTAATTGCTAGAAGTGAAATGACTGCTAAGAAATCAAACTACAAAACTACTACTACTACTAAAAATTGAATTCTATTATTTTATGAAACTCTTCCTCCTTTGATTCACTGATTGCAATGAATTTATAGAATTCATATCTTCATCTAATCTCAAAGATGAGATTTAATTGTTGTCCAACAACTTGCTAAAAGATAAAAACATGTATTGAGGGAAAAATATGAGTCCTTCATTCATCTTGCTGAGTCAATCTTCTTTGGTCGTCCAAAACAAATATGTCTATTTTGTAGCCCCTGAACAAGCTCCAAAAAGACATTTGACTACTGAAAAGGTCATATCTTTCCCTTGGACATCATTAAAACTCATAAAACAACTCCTAAATATTTGCAAAAGGTTAAAACTACCCAAACATGTCTCTTAGATATGTTTCATTTGTTTGTACAAACCAACAACCTGCCTTATTGACTGGAATTTCCCCTAAATACTCTCAAATATTGTCCCTTAATTGCTCATAAAATCCCATGTTGCTCAACCTATTCATAAATGATTTTTCACTTAGTTTCAAGAATTCTGCATTAAATGAATGAACAAATTCTAGAAATTTCAAAGCATAGCAGCAGATTTTTGAAGCATCGAATTAGTGAGGTTTTCTCTCAAACTACAAATTGGGTTTTCATGAAAGTAAGTAGATTTTTTTTTAATTCTTGTCTCCTAATTTTTGTCAAAAAATATCAAAAATCCAGATCATAGTTTTCAAAATATGATGAAATATTTGACTGTTGCAACAAAAAATGTCTACTTTCTTCATCATGTTCAGTTTTGATAAACTCCATAATTAAACAAAATACAAGTTTTTATTTGTCTAATAGATGAATTTTTTTTGTCTTATCATCTCCCCCACACCTAAAATGTTGTAGGTCCTCCCACAAATTATAATGAGCTTTTGGAGCCAATCTCTCCACTTTTATTGCAATTGCTCTCGAGATTTGTTAGGAAGTGCACTAAAGATGCTTCTAAAGATATTGTGAAGATATTCTAGGAATTTTATT
Source organism: Sequoia sempervirens (assembly GCA_007258455.2). Classification (NCBI taxonomy): domain Eukaryota; kingdom Viridiplantae; phylum Streptophyta; class Pinopsida; order Cupressales; family Cupressaceae; genus Sequoia; species Sequoia sempervirens. The sequence goes on from VDFB02148086.1 coordinate 25,173, forward strand.
GTTATGTTACAAAAAGGAAACTTACTTTATCCTACTCTACTTATTGATGTAGAGATAGGTTACTTAAAACTATTAACTGGTTATAGAAAATAACATCATTTTCTTAAAGGATGGATCCATGCATTCAACTTTCTAAAAAAAAAAACTATGAGAAAAAGATGGCTAAATATTTAAACCCTGATGCTCTTCTTTCAATTAAAATGACAACCTTCCCCATACTTGTTTATTCTAATAGATGCATGGACTAATTGGAAATACCTTGCAATCATTCCTCACATTTTGTTGCATTCATGACTATATACAACTCCTTGTCCTTCAAATATCTGATTGGGCAGTCCTCCTTGGACTTTGAAGGTGTCTAAACAATAATATTCTACTTGTTAGGTCTTGAAGTCATAGTCCTCTGGTTGAGGATATTGCACAAGATTTGTCACCTTTGCATGCAAAAACCTCTTCCTTTGGATCTATCTTTTTGTAGGGAGGTTTCTAAAATAATAAATCTAAAAATCTTTTCAAATTATTTTTTTACCTACTGTCACCAAAACATTAGCAACTCCCTAATGACACATGTCCCAAGAAACGACGCCAAAAATGATGAGTATTGTTGCATTCCTCATCATTTAATTATAAATGTCAATCGAGAGCGGTGTTCATGGCAATATGCAAGAGGGAGAAGAAAACATTTACATGACATATTTTTTTCTATAAACAGAATCGAATCTAATGTAAGAGCTTGTAAATGAAATGTTAGAATTAAATATATCTTAAAAAAAACTTGTAAAAGAAAATACTGAAAATGTGATTGCTAGAATCAAATCTATCCTAAGAAACTTGTAAAAGAAAATACACAAAATATAATTGTTAGAAATTAAATGATTGTTAAGAAATGAAACTACAAAACAACAACTGCTACTAAAAACTGAATTTTATTATTTTATAAAACTCTTCCTCATTTAATTTTTTGATTACAATGAATTTATAGAAATTTTATCTTCAACTAATCTCATAGATGAGTCTTAATTGTTGTGGAACAACTTGCTAGAAGATAGGAACATGTGTTGAGGAAAAAAGATGAGTCTTTCCTTCATTTTGTTGAGTTGATATTCTTTGGTCGTCCAAAACAAATATGTTTATTTTCCAGCCCCTAAACAAACTCCAAAAATATATTTGACTACTAAAAAATTCATGTATTTCCCTTGTGCATCCATAAAACTCATAAAACAACTCCTAGATGTTTGTAAAAAGGTTAAAACTACTCAAAATTATCTCCTAGATATGCTTCATTTATTTGCATAACCCAACAATTTTCCTTAATTATTAGAACTACCCCCTAGATGCTCTCAACTATTGTCCCTTAACTGTTCATAAAAGTCTAAGTTACTCAACCTCCTCATAAATGATACTTCACTTAGTTTTAAGAATTATGTAGCAAACAAATGAACAAATTCCAGAAATTCCAGAGCATCGCAGTAGATTTCTAGAGCATCAGTTTGGTGAAGCTTTCCCTCAAACCACAAATTAGGTTCTTGTGAAATTTAATGAGTTTTTTCGCCTTCTTATCTCCTAATTTTTGTCTAAAAATCTCAAAAACTCAGATCATAGTTTTCAACATAATATGAAATCTTTGCCTGCTACAATTGAAAATGTCTACTTTCCTAATCATGTTCAGTCTTGATAAACTTCATAATTAAATAAAATACAATTTTTTTTTTCTTAATAGATGAGATATTTTTTTTGTCTCATCATCTCTCCCACACCTTAAATGTTGCAAGTCCTTCTACAACTTATAGTGAGCTTCTGGAGCTAATATCTTCACTTTTATTACAATTGCTCTAGGCATTTACAAGGATGTGTACCAAAGATGCTTTTGAAGATGTTCTGAAGATATTCTGAGAATTTAATTGTTATGTTTCATAAAAGAATCCTACTTTATTTTAAATTCTACTTATTGATGTAAAGATAGGTTACATAAAACCATTAACTAGTTGTGAAAAATAACATCTTTTTCTCAAAGGATGAATCCATGCATTCAACTTTT
>VDFB02148087.1:0-18474 GCA_007258455.2 Sequoia sempervirens
TTCACTTCTCTTTCATAATTAGTAGAAGTAGGTTCATCTTTTATAGCCAAAAACAAGCATTCATTGTCATAAAAATCTCCATAATCAGATTCCTCATCAGAAATACTAGCATCCTCATTCACATAATATGTTATGTTGATCTTCTTACCTTTGATTTATTTCTCAAATCTTTGTTTGTTCCTCTTAGCTCTTTTCGGACATCTCGAAACATAATGACCTATTCCTCCACAACTAAAGCATTTAAAGGGTAACTTACCTTCATACTTGCTGAATCCTTTCCTCATTCTTCTCACAAAGTTAGCTTTTACTTCATCAAGATTTTCTTCATTTGGATCTTCAAACTCTTGTAGCCTTGAAAGCAGTTTCTAATTTGGATCCATTTCTCAAATTTGGATTTCTCATTTCATAAGATGTCAAAGTTCCCAATAACTAATCTTTAGTAGAGGTCTTGTAGTCTATATGTTCTTCAATAGCAGATTCCTTTTCATTGTATGCATTAGGGAGAGTCCTAAGAATCTTCTTTGCAATCTTGCATTCATCTAGTGTAGCACCAAGTCCTCACATTCCACCTTACCACTTCATCCACTCTTTGTACATAGGATTTAATGTTCTCATCTCCAGACATGTGCAGGAGCTCAAACTGTGTTTCCAAGTTCTTCAATTTTTCTTATTTGACCTTTTCATCTCCTTCATGCGCCTTTTCTAAAGCATCCCAAACTTCTTTAGCAGTCTTCATATTTTGAACTTTAATCAACTCGAAATGTGCAAGACTATTCTTCAAAATGAACTTTGCCTTACTATTTTCTTCATGCGCCTTGATTTCATCAGTTGTACTCAAACCAATAGCAGGAGGAGTGTAAGAAGTCTCGTAAGCTTTCTCAACATCATATCCAAAATACTCCATATATTCTTCCATTAGTATTTTCCAGATAGCATAATTAGTTCCATCGAACTTCAGATACTCAAAAGTGATCTTGCTTGCCATCCTAAACCTTACTTAAGTGGTTAAGCTCTTCTCCAAGGAACCAAATACCAATTGTTGAACAAGACAACTGAGAGGGGGGGTAAATCAATTGTAACAAATTTTAGCCTTTAAAACTTTCACTAAAAATTAAATAATTCACAAATCCTTTATTCTGCTAATCTGATTAACCATTATATGTAAAGACAAAAACTGAAAAACATCAAACATACACAATAGCACTAGATTTACGTGGAAAACCCAATGAGGGAAAAACCATGGTGAGGATTAGCTCACAATATAAAGAATATCAAAACCAATTACAAAGGTTCACCACGAGATTAGGATCACTACCAAAACAAGACTCACTATCTAGATTAGGACTCACTGTGCAACAAGGGTTAACCTCCTGGAGGGCTCACTTCCACATAGATACAAAGAAGATAGAAGAGATATGTTACATAGAGAAGACAATCTCAATGCAACAAAGATTTCCTCCATGATTCACTCAACCACTTGCAGAAATGCATGAATGATAGAGTACACCTTCAACTTACTGCTTCCGAAAACTCAACAATTAGACTTCACACTGATCTTCCACACTTCACATCACATTGCTCTATTTCTTTGCATCACACTTTCACCAATATCTCATCCTTTATTTATACCATCTTCAACTTTGAAACATATCCAAAGTCGGCCATCCATCATTTAAATTCAAGTTAGGTTGGCACCAAAACATTCTAGGGTGGAATTAGAATGAGGGCAACTGAAACACATGCTTTATGAGGACCCAAATGAGTCCCAACACGCTTCATAAACTTTGAAAGTAGTGTTTAACACAAGGTCAACCACACCAGTGTAAAACACATAGAACAATTAAGCACATGCAACCCTTAACATGATCCAATCTTTCCAGACAACAAACTTATCTTCAACATGATCATAATAGTTTAATTCTAGAACCGCAACTCATAAGAATCAACCAAGAAGAAATCCGAAACAACTACATTTCTCCTAAACCTCAACTAGAAACCTTGAAAAACACAGTTCACAACTAGTGAACATAATTCACATTGTACAACGATCTAGAAACCCAAAATCTAGATATAGTAGCTTCCAACAACCATGATCAACATATCTGAACCACACAAACATAGTGTATAGGAGTGAATTTTCACCCCTTTTGCAAATTCCCCTTTTGCAGCCCTCCATGTTAGAAAATCAAACTTGACTAAGAAATTCCACATCACCCATTTGTCAGGGACGCACGTGCGGTGCGTTGATATCTACGTAGCACACTATCATCCCTGACAAATTCCTACCTTTGGAATCTGTAGAGACGTTGTGCTCCTCATTGGGGATGAAGTGTAACACCTCTGTGTCGACTAGCCAGCCTGAAAATGGCTCTTTCCCTCCCTTTCCATCTTCAAATGGCTCGTTTTCACTATCACTTCATCTCTTTAGCAATTCATTCCATCTTCTCAATCTCTTGGAGAATTTTCTACAAGCCTCTTAATCTTTCATACTCTTGAGCATTTCTTAGCAATTTTTTGCTCCATCAACTCCATTAAGAATGTGTTGTACTACCATAGAAGTTACAATTTTGGTGTCTTGCGAGACCTCCTTCATCACCGTTGCAACTGTGTTGAATTTTCCAAATTCGTAGTCTTGCATTCTCCCTTCATTGGCCTTGAGTGCCTTTTGGTGCAGGTGGTATTGCTTCACTATCCTTCTTTCATTGTGCTTTGATAGAGTAGTATTGTGTTTTTCGTAGTGTTCAATATTCTCCTTTTCAACATTTCCTTTATCATATTTCTATTTCTCTCTATCTATCTGGTTGTCCGTGGAGGTGGAAACACCAAAGCCAAGGTCATTTTTCCTCTCTTGGTTGTGTGTAGGTATACGTGTGTGTGGAGCTTACTGGCGAACTGGACTCTTAGTGAGTTGGACTTTGTCACCTTTGATTTAATTGTATTCTTTATCACCTTCATAGTTATTTCTTGCATTATGTTATTTATCATTTTGTTTAGCTTGATAAACTTTGTTAGCTAGACTATCAATAGGTCTTTTGGTATTCGGTACTGTACTTTTCACTTTTTGGTTGTACAAACGCCAACACCCTAGAGAGACGCCAACGCACCGCACTGTCGTCCTTGACCCATGTTGTAGTCCTCGGGTAGAGAGCTGTCTAAGTTACGGTTCAGGTTCTAGAAACTAGCTTGTTTAGCCCCATTCAAACATTCAGATAAGTAGAGTGACTAAAGCACTTGAGGGTGCTCTTCATTCTCTATCCTTGACCTAAAACACCCGCTTAGCTTGAGGTAAGTTAGGAAAGCCCTCCGCTCTCGAATCTCTGTGACCTAGAGACTTGGTGTGGTTGGTCCCCCTATCTTACACATAGGAGCAAAACCCAGAGCAAACACTGAATACCTGCAACCTTTCTTCATTACAATTTTCTCAATATCCTTGACATATACAACCAATAACCTACATCCATGACATCAATGACAACAACTAGTTAACCAGTTGACATCAATGACAACACCTTCATTCTTGCATAAAATTCTTCATACTTGCAACACTATCTTCATGATGCCTATGATTTTTCTTTCTTTCTTATCCATTGTTATTTGCAGTCACCTTCACTGCCATGCACATCTATCATTTTCAACTTCACTATGGGGACTGTCACTTGTCATTTGATAAGGATTCACTGTGATTTGAAAACCTTATGAACTATCATATCTATAAGCTACCATCATGCATTAATTGAAGGAAGTGTCCTGGAGAAAATATCACAATGATGCCTCTTTGTCCACACCTTTATCATGATTACAATCTTGAATGATTATTCTTGTTCCATCATGATTTTACTTCTTGTAATTGTGAATAAAGGACCTTTTGGGTATGTGGACTGTCATCCTTGTGAGGATTGTCTTTTTCCTAATGTGAGGTATGCCACCTTCATTCATTGTGATTTGTAATGAATATGTTGTTTCTTCATAGTCCTATATCACTGCCACCTACTCACCACCCTTTATCTGCCCAAGGTTGTCTTCACACTATTTGATTTCACTATCACTTTATATTGTGACTGTCTTGTGATGGGTTTCCTTTGTCATGACTATCATTCATGATATGCTTTAGTCAACTATGATTGTCTAGTATCCTCCATAGGCTCTCACTTTATGGGCTTGATGAGCTTCAAATAGCTTCTCATACTCAACTATCATTGACTATCATGAAATTGTCCCTTGTGTCTTGTGATGGCTATCCTTTCTTTGGTTTACTAGGGACTCACTATCATTCATTTCCTTGAAAAATACTACATTTATCCTCCTAAAGATATCTTGTTGGTGTAAATAGGTATTTTACCTATCTAGGTCCTATTTACATGTTAAGTCCACTTAGGTCCTAGGAGGGAATCTTTCTAGTTAAGCATTAGCTGTCACTTATATTTTTGCATTTAATGCTTATATCCTTGGCCATTTAATATTTGTTGGGATAATTATCTCATTGTACAAGATTAAGACACATGTCAAGATCTTTTCTAATCCCATCCCACATTTTTCCTTTATAAGAAAGGCATCATTTGTACATCCTAGATAGTCCAGTTCATTGTAAGTCTAATATATCATTGCAATCATGAGTATTGCATATTGGCCTTACCTTGCATCCATTTTTGCAAATCTGTGTTCTTTATTTCCTCTCTTGTAGAAGGTTGTTTTTGGTTTTTGCAGGTGATCTTGGAGGCTTGAGTCCTTGAGTGACTCTAACATGGTATCAGAGCTTTAGAATTGCAAAACCCCTTCTTAGATTTGAAGGTTATTTAAGCTTGAGCTTTTGTAAAGTGCACATTGGAGCAAAACAAATCTCATAGAAGAGTTCAAAATGCCCAAAAACCCCTATTTCCATATAAACTATTTGGAATTTTTCCAAAAAAAATAAAGCCAATTTTGTGGGTTTTGGAAAAAAGATGTAGAAAGTTTATGTACATCCATACAATGTACAGATCCGTACCATCCATACTAGCCATAAGTGACTGTATAGGGAATATTCCTTCGATTTTTGTACATTTGTTGGTGTCTATGTATATATTTGTACGGTATAGTTGTCGATGTATTGCACAGTCTATTGAATCGACATCGTACTCAACACAGTTGTATGCTTTTTGTAGTCAACGGTACAAATTCACAAGTTTAATTTATTAAATCGTAGTTTTATAAACTTTTTTTTATTGCCAGCAAATTTATCAGTGCTTAGCGCCCATGGTTACTGCTAGCAATCTTGTGAGGGGCTCACCGAGGCTTAAAGCTCGCAAGGGAAGGGGTACAAGCCACCTCGCCACCTCGCCACTTGAGGCCACCACCTTTTGAGTGGCACCACCACTGCCAACAACAACACATACACACATATATTTATTTAAAAAAAAAATTAATAGCAACAGTCACATGCACAATTAAGTGCCTAATTATTAAGCCCTTGGTGCTTATTTTGGTCCCCCTATAGCCCAAATATGACATTTTTTTTCTATGGAGCATAAATTTTTTCCCAGATGTCAAAAATTTGAAAACAATATATCAATGGAAAGATGGTTTCAAGCACTTCACAGTGGTGCAACCATTTTTTTATATTTTGCCTCAGGTGAATTTTATTGTTTGTTGAAGTCATATTTTCCTTTTTGGACCTCCAAGCTCATAAATTTTTTCCATTATCTCTGAATTTTGTGATTCTTGTGACATTAGATAAGTATTGAGGAGCTCTACATTTCTATCCATATGCTTTTTCCAGATTTAGCCCCATATCTTTTATGAAGATTTGCGCAATTTGTATTTTGGTTGATTACTTAGACATAATACAACTTGAAGAAGTTTTGTCCACTTGGGAATGCTTTATTTTCAATGTTGATCACAAGAGGAAAGGTTACCTTCAATTTGAGGATCTCATTATGAGATAGTTGTAATTTTTCTATCTTTGATCCATCTTGGCATTTTAAATCTACAACACAATTATGACATTGTTAACACACTACATATAAATTGACAAACATATTATTGGGAGATTATTGATTGATTGATTGGGGGGGGGGTCTCTTGGTGCATTATTTTGATCTATTTGTTTGTGCTCTTCTTATTTTCATGGATCGTTCTAAGATCCCTTTGCTAACATCATATAACTATTCAACATGACATCAACATGCATGGAGTATACTAATGAATGAAGGACACTCTCTATATGTTGAAAATAAGGTACTTAAACCTACAGATGGTGAGAAAAATATAAAGTGGATGATTGAACATACCAAAGCTCTTGGATGTCCTCATAAACTAGTTTCTCTAGATTTCTTATTTCAAATTGAATCATGCAAGAATTCTCACAAGGCTTGGGATAAATTGAAAATAACATATGGTTCTACAAATGAAGTAAGAGGCTATCAAATTGATAATGAATTAATGAGCCTTGATCCTAAGAACTTTGACAACATCTAGGAATACATCACTAAGGTTAATGATCTAAGAGAGCAATGTAAAGCATGTGGAATTGATAAGGACATTCAATTGGTCTACAATTCATTGAACAAACTTGGTCTTGATTATGCTGCTTTTATTTCTATCTTTCATACTCATAGGTTGACTATGGGGTTTGCATATACTACACCTTCATTTGCATCATTTTATGAGATGTTGATACATGAGCAACAAAAGATGTCTCATCAAGTCTTCTAAATCTCATACATTATTGGCAAGTCAGATGAAAGAATTAGAAAATAATGATAAGAAACAAAAGAAATCAAAAAAATATCCACATTCAGATAAACCAAAGAATAAATAATCTTCCACAAATAAATCATCTAAGAAGGAGAAGTCTACTTGTTCATATTGCAAGAAGCTTGGGCATGATGAACATTCTTGTTATAAGAAGGATATTGATGAGTTGAAACATCTTCTAAAAAAGAATTAGATTGATTTTCCTTCGAGAATGTTTGAGTCACCTTCTTCTTCTTCTTCAAAACAATCTAATAAGGGGAAAGGTCACATTGGTTTGGCTTCTACATCAGGAAATAAGGGAATGACTCTTTTTTTTTAGTTCATGGATCAAGGAGATAACTTCTAGATTCAGGAGCATCTTATCATATGGTATCTTCGTAGTCTATATTCTCTTGTTTTGAGCCTTGCATTATGTCTCCTATTTTTATGGGAAGCAATACATACATGAGTGTACTTGGGAAGGGGTATATTAGTTGTGGGGAAAACACTTTCAAGGATGTTTTATGTGTACCTCATTTGAAAAATAATCTCCTTTCCATATACCAGATTACACATGGTGGAGATAGGAGGATTTTGGAGTTCAATCCTAATTCAGTCATCATTCGAGACTTGAAGAGTAGAGATTCTTGCTATTGGGATGGTTGATCATTCATCTCAGTTGTATACATTTGCAGATTTTGCTTCTGATGATGACATTATTCCTTCAGTTGTTGATCACACTTCTAGTGTGAACCATGACTCAAAGGAGACTTTTGGCTTCTTGAACTTGGGAGTTCTCACATTGGATCCCATTCTTGAGCCTTGGATTTCATCTCCTCCATCATTAGTTGCATTTGATGATGCTCATATTGGCACAGGTTTGGCCTCTTGTGATTCAATGCAATATGATCTACATTGTCTTCTAGCTACATCTACTTGGGATGTGTACTTGATGGACATAGGTGGGTTGTTTATTGAGTCCCATAATTTAGATTTGGGAGACACCATTGATTGCATACATCTCATCTTTGTTGGAGATGATTCTTCTTCAGTTGTTGCAAGGGAATACTCCGACCCTCTTGTTCATTCTCCACATGATCACTCTTTGTAGCTTGACATGAGTGTGGATACTTTTGGACAACATTTGGAGGAGGATTATTTATCTTTAAAGGAGGCATATTTTTCTTTGGAGTGTGTTCTACATCTGTCTCTAAGATATTTTGGATTGACATCTTCAGCTATGCGGCCTAAAATGCTTGTTTGGAGTTTTTCAGCGTTCAACATCAACATGGAGACACTTGAGTGTAGTTTAGAGACATCACATATCATTTTTATTCCCACATGTTCCTTTCAAGAATGGGAAGACATCATGCATATCATCTCGGTCTTGTTTCTTCCTAAGGGGAGGAATTTTGTTCGATGAGATTGGATCATCTTCAACATTCATTGTCGAGATTCTACCATTATAGGAGACTCACCATTGAGGGGTGCTACAAGTTCTCTCTTCTTCTCTCTTCTTCTCTCTTATGGGGGGTTGTTTTCATCGGATGGGGTTTTTTCCCTCTCATTCATCATTGAGAGTATTTTGTATTTCATCTCTCTTTTGGAGAGGAGTTTTGTTTCACAGGGTTTACTTTTTTTCTATATTTGTGAGAGATTACAATGCATATGTACATGAGTACCTAACATGGCCTCGTAGTCGGGACCCATTCATGCATCTTTGCATAATAAGTGACTCCCTAAGTTGTACTTAATGGGGAGTGTGGTGTAAATAAGTGTTTTTCCTATCTAGGTCTTATTTACATGTAAAGTACACTTAGGTCCTAGGAGGGAATCTTTCTAGTTAAGAATTAGTTGTCACTTATCTTTTTGCATTTAATATTTGTTGGGGTAGTTATTTCATTGTACATGATTAAGACACATGCCAAGATCTTGTCTAATCCTATCCCACATCTTTCCTTTATAAGCAAGGCATCATTTGTACATCCTAGATAGTTCAGTTCATTGTAAGTCCAATATATCATTGCAATATTGTGTATTGCATATTGGCCATATCTTGAATCCATTATTGAAAATCTATGTTCTTTCTTTTCCCTCTTGTAGAATTTCTTTTTGTTTTTGTAGGTGATCCTGGAGGCTTGAGTCCTTGAGTGACTCTAACATATCTACCCTCTTGGTATTATACTTTACCATATGTATATTTTCATCTTGTTTCCATAAATTCATTTATGGGTTGTCATAAGGATATAAAACTATCATCTCTTGCTATTTTATAAAGACTCTAACAATGAATTTACACCATCATTCATTGACTATTTTTATTGTTTCTTGTCTGTGTATTTTTATTGATGTTGACTATGGTACCACTTGTCAAAGGACTCCATTGTTATTTGTAAGCACTATCACCAACATTCCACTCAAGATGCCATTGCCATTGATTGTCTATGAATGTCCATTGTCACTTGCCAACTTTATAAGATACTATGCACAATTAGACCACATGTAGGTTCTTGAAGCATTGTTCTTTGATATTCTCATGACTAGACTACCTTATCATGTCCCAAGTCTGTCTTCTTGTCTTTTATACAGGACTATATTGAACTTTTTATGGAGTTCATCATAGTGATAGTCTCATCATGAATATGTTACTTATTTTTTCCCTTCTATTGTCCTTCACAAGGGTTTCATTTGGTTTTAGGTTTCTTGCTATGAAAAACTACCTTCATTGTAGCTCTATCATCTTTACACAGGTCGACATTGTCCTTTTTCACAAGATTGCTTTTCAGTGGTCCTTTTTGTCATACCCTACTATGCCTCTTGTTAAGTGTCCCTTTGTATATTCTGCCATGCTCTTGCTTTCCTCTACTATTCTTCTTGATAGTGCCTTTGCATCCTTTCTTAGTTCTCTTCCATCAAACACTGTCTTAGCACTTGATATGTCTTTCATGAGTTTATGAATATGATTTTCCTTGTACGATTATCTTAAGAGTCTTTTAACCTTTCAAGCTCTTGTATCCTCCTGGTTCAACTCTTTGTACAATCTCCATATGTATTACACATTCAAGGTTCCTAGTTAGCTATATTTTGTTCATGGGATATTATGCTCACTGTCTCTTGAGCATCTCTCATGGAACTTTGCCTTCATGTGTCCACTACACCCCTAACATGATTGTCCCATGGAGCATTTTAATGATTCATAATCTTGGCATCTACCATTTTCATGAATCATCCTTGGATTTTCCCTCTTCATCCTTATCATTTTGCATGGTGCTCTTGTAGCCTTTAACCCCTTCGAAAAATATCCTTTCTTGTACATATATGGGCTTAGAGAAGTGAGAAAGAGAAAAATGCAAAATCAAATGCAGGTACACTCTCATGCACAATGTTTGAGCTAAAGCTCCAAGCATGCCACCACGAGGGGAAGGATTAGGTCTTTCATCTTGATGACTCCATAGCCCTTTATCCTTTGTCCCTTCATGTCTATTGCCATATCTCACTGTTCTTTCTTGGTACTATATCACTTATGCCTATTGAATAATCTTGTTTGACTGAATGATTGTGGCAATCTCATTTTTTATCATAAAAGGTTTTATTTTATTGATAATAAAAGGATATTACATATTAAGCTTATTATAGCATAGCTCCTTCGGCCCCTAGGAAAAAACATACATTCAACAAAAAACCCCCATGACTACTTGTTGCATTATGATTTTACCCAAACCCTAATTACATACATATATTATGACAGTTAAAAAACTAGCCCCAACACCTAGCTAATGCCGACCACATCATTTTTGTAACAGGGCATGGCCCACAAAAAACTCCCCATGACAACACAACTTTTACAAAATTTGAATCTGAACACTCTCGGAGCCTTGGAAATTCAAGGATTTTGATTTTCATTGCTCGCTATGCACCTCTTTCCGGCTATTTAATCTTGTCACCATCGTTCCAACAACAAAAAATAGTAGATAGTTGTGATAGATAGCAAAATATCAAAAACGTTTCTAAAATCTCCGATGTCTCAACCTTTGCTACTCATTTGTGCTTGACCTCGCGCCTCGCCTTTCACCCCTCCTCGCCCCACGCTTCTTTCAAGGAAATTGATGCGGCACACTTGTTGGTTCCTGTCATTTGGCAGCTTCCTGACGTCGCAATGTTGATTTCAAGTTCTCCCATGCCATTGAAATTTCAAGCTTGTAGGCTTCTCTGTCGGTTCTCCTCCGCCACCTTATAAATGGAATCAATCCTTCCTATGTGGCCTCGTCCATGTCCTCTATTCCTTCCAAAACATCATAACCCACTCCCAGCACCGCCCATTCTAGAAAGGACTCCATCTTTCCTAGTAGCGCTTCTTCAAACAATGTGAGCCTCACCCATCTTATTTCTTTAACATCCTCACCCATCTTATTTCTTTAACATCCTCACCCAGCTCTAAAGCCCACACAAATATCATCGATGCTATGTCAACATTCATACGTCCTCTATGTGTTGCCTCCCTAAAATGTGGTCCTAACACCTCCAACACCGCTTCCACCACTTCATCTTGACCACATTTCAAAACTTGCTTCATACGTTGCATAGTCAGAGGACCAAAGAAGCCTTTTTGTTGTAGTTTGGTTGAAAAACCCATCGCCTCCATCCTTAAAAACACGCACTAGTCGATTCCGCGAAAAGTTTTGGCTAAAAATGGTAAAGAATTTCAATCTTTCCGCTAATTTTCACCTGACTATCCCTGCCATTCATACCATCGTACTCCCCATTAGACTTCATCATTTATTAAACATCCCACTTAGCCGAAACCTTACATCATTTAATGGATCTTTATTTTGGGAGATTACACCAGATTTTCCATACGCCAGCTAGGTCACCTTTGTCCTTCGACACAAGATCTCCCTTGACATCATCCTCATTCCCATTTGAAAGGACATCTACTTGGAATTATTGCAGATTAATGTCTTCATAACCATTAACAATCCTACCATCCATACTTCGCCAGCTTTTTCACAACCCGTTAGTTGAACCTTACTTAAACCTATACCGCATAATCAATGGGATTAGCTTTAACCAACATGTAAACCCTCTCCAAGTTAGCCAATATAAGAGCCCGCTAGAAAATAACACCCCTTAAGTCCTCAACGGCTAGCTCTGCATCCTCCTCAAAGGAAACTGCCCATTTGGAAAGTCTGTTCGCCTCCATATTCCCCTCTCTCCTGATATTACTAACAAGAAAGTTTTCAAAGGATTCCAATTCTTTTGAAATATCTTTGAAATTTTTTTTGAAGGTATCAAACCTTAAGCCCTGCATCCTAATTTCTTGTGTTATGGAGTCTCTTTCGATGCTTCCTTATACCAAAAAATTTAGCTAAATTGACAACCAATAATGTTGCTTTAGCTTCGACCACATTATTGGTCCCAATCTCTAATTTCTTTGTTGCATAGGAAATTGTGTTGCCTAGGTGATCCCTAAAGATCACACCAGCTCCAGAAGGGCCGGGGTTACCTTTGGCTGCTCCGTCAAAATTCACCTTGATCCAGCCTTTAAGAGGTTCTTCCCAGACAACCTTATTTTTGTTTTCATTGCATGACTTACCCTTCACAGATCCTGACCAAGCTTTAATCTGAATACCTGGCCATGCCCTTTGTATACTACTATCGAAAGAGAAAGGGTTGCGAAGATTACGTAGATGCTTGCGATGCTGAGATCACCTCTTTCAATACTATGTTCAATGTGCCAAAGCAACCTTTTTAAGGTTTCACTTTTCTCCACAAAGATTCTCCTATTTCTTTCTTTCCAAAGCTCCCAAATCACCAAAGAAGGCATCACAACCCATATACAAGAAAAAAACAAAATTTTCACCACCTTTGGCCAACTTTCAAAGACCTCTTTCAAAGTCCTTTGTAATGGACTTTGCCACCCCAACTTCTGATGCACAAAATCCCAACAACTTGCTGCCATCTCGCACTGTATTAGCAAGTGATCTACCAATTCCTTAGCCTTGTCACATAACACACATTTCAAGGGGCCAGCAAACCCTAACCATTTCCTTCTTTCTCCAGTCAAAATTCTTCCCTTTACGACTAGCCAAGAAAAGGTGCCTGCTTTTGGAAGAACGTTCTTGTTCCAACATAAATCTTTTGCCCAAAAGACCTCCCTCTCCAAGGAGTCCAAAAGTTGATAACCAATTTTAACCGAATAACAGCCATTGGAGGATCCACATAAACTTTCCTTTCTTGAAGAATCCTCTGCATACATTGAATTTGCTAACTTGAGAGCCCCTCACCCACAACCTCCTTCCACACCCATTCTTGACCAAAAGGCCCCTACTTTAATACCATATAATCATGCACCTTGGTTCCCCATAATTGAGAAAAATAATTTTTAAGAACCAGTATATTAGGCTCTTCACCAATGTTTGGCAGTCCATCCCAAGAGTCTTCCCAGAAGCTAGCCTTTAAACCATTACCAATCTGCCATGAGAGATGATTTAAAATCACCTGTCTACAAGACACTATGAAATTCCATATTGCAGAGCCCTTTGGAGGATTGCGAATTGTAAAAATTCTTTGGTCTTCATTCAAATCTAGATATTTTTCTTTTAGAATTTTTACCCTCAACAGGTCTAGATTGGCATATATACTCCAAATCAATTTCGCACCCAGAGCTTCATTTAAAAGCTACCAATTCCTCAAGCCAGCCCCACCTCTATCCTTAGCTCTATAGATTTTATCCCACGCAAGCAGCGGAATTTTGTCATCATCACTTGCCCCATTCCAAAAAAATTTCTCATACGTTGCCCAATGGAATTTAACACTTTCTTTGGGATTTTTAAGCACATCATAGAGTAAATTGGAATAGTAGAGATAATAGATTTAAGCAATAAAATTCTACCAACTGAAGTGAGCCATTTTCTCTTCCACCCATCCATTCGATTTAGGCATGAATCCACTAGATCTTTCCAAATTTTAGCTCTATTCGCCCCCCCAAAAAGAGGGATGCCTAGATATTTATTCAGGAGGGTTCCAACCCTCATTCCAAGGATTCGGCTAATATCCAATTATCTTTGGATTGGAGTGTTAAAAAATAAAATTTCTGATTTGCGCCAGTTAATGCACTGACCTAAAGCCAAGCCATATTTATCAAGAGAGCTTTTCATCACTCGGGCTTCTCTTAAGGTTGCATCCCCCATTAGAAAAGTATCATTTGCAAACTAGAGGTGCGATATGGGTTCTACACCATCCGCAACTTTAATTCCTTTCCATTGACCCTCTCAACATTTGCATGAAATCAACCTTCCTAACACCTCCACAAGAATAATAAAAAGAAAAGGTGATAGAGGATCACCTTGTCTAATCCCCTTACATGAGCCAAAGAAACCTTGAGGGCTTCCATTTACCAAAATAGAAAAATGAGGCATACTAATGCAGCTTTCAACCCAAGTATGCCATGCAAGCCCAAAGCCAAATTTCTCAAGCACTTTCAACAAAAAGCTCCTATTTACCTCATCATAAGCTCTTCTTATATCAAGCTTGACCATCATTTTCTCAAATTTTTCCATTCAAACTGAATGAATGGTTTCATGAGCAACAATAACACCCTCAAAGATTGATCTATTTGGAGAGAAACCACTCTGTTCTATAGAAATTACATAACTCAAAACCTTTTTCAACATATTGGCAATAACTTTTGAAATAATTTTATAGATCGTATTGCATAAAGAAATAGGCCGAAAATCCTCAAAAGAGTTAATAACGAAACTTTTCAGAATCATTGCAATAAATGTGTTGTTTAGATCTTTGAGAATGAAGCCACTCCTCCTGGATTCATCTACCACATCCCATATATCATTAGCAAAAATATCCCAGAACTTTTGGAAAAAAATTGCTGGGAAACCATCTAGGCCTGGGGCTTTATCCCCTCCTAAACCAAACAAAGCTTTCTTCACTTCCTTCAGGGAGACTTCCGCCATTAGCATGTCATTTTGTGCCTCTGAAATGCAGCTTGGGATGACATCCCGAATATCAGAATTTTTAGCAAAACCAACTAAAGCTGCATTATAGCTCTCTGTGAAAAATATCGTGGCCTCCTTATTTATTTGATCAACATCAACCAAAGTTTCCCCATTACCATATTTGATTGACATAATTTTATTTGTGGATCTGCAAACCTTAACAAAGTTGTGAAAGAACTTAGAGTTCCTATCTCCTTCTTTCAACCATGTTTCCCTTGATTTTTGTCGCCAAAAGATTTCTTCTCTAGCTAAAGCTTCTGAGTATTCTTTATTTAGCTTCTTCTCCAACTCAAAATCCTCTTCCCTCATCCCATGTTCAATTACCTTCGTATGCAAGGCATTTAAAACTTCCTCTAATCTTAATTTTTCAGTGAAGATATTTCTAAAGGATTCTCGATTCCAAGTTTTTAACTTCTCTTTGATGTGTTGCAGCTTTTTAAAGAAGATGAAAGCTTTAAAACTAGAGCGCCTTGGAGCATTCAACCACCAATCCCTAACCAAATCCTTAAAACCATCCACTCGAAACCACATCATTTCAAACTTTAAGGGGCATCTGTCCGGAGTAGAATCCTCCTGGATTCTCAAAACTGATCGGATAATGATCTGAACCAGATATCAGAAGGATCTTTGCCTCACAAGACCAATTCTGTACTGCCCAATCTCCTGCTAGAAAAAATATATCTAGTTTTTCCTCAATATTTAGAAAGCCCCCTCTTCTGTTAGTCCAAGTAAATTCACCTTTCTTAAAAGGTACTTCTATCAGCCCATTATTCACTACAAAATCACAAAAGTTCTGCTGACTTTGTCCAGCCCAACACACACCCCCAAATTTATCTAAAGGTCTCATTATCGTGTTGAAATCACCACTTAGAAGGAACATTCTTCCTTCTTCTTCACTTAAGAGCCCAAAGAGTGCTTTCCATAACACATTTTTCTGAGCTAATTTGTTTGGACCATAAATGTTGAGGATGGAGAAATATGTTCGCAACTATTTCAACTCCACCCTAAACCATTGCCAACTTTTTTCTTGTCTAACAACTTGAACATCCACCACAGATTCATTCCAAAGTAAACCCAAACCCCCAGAAGCACCCTCAACACCTAACATTGAACAGTTCCAATGAGCAAAACACTTTGAAAAGAAAGCAAAATCTGATTCCTTAATCTTTGTTTCTTGGAGCATAACTAAATCCGGTCTCGTTTGATCAAGACACCTTTTGATCAAATGAATCTTGTTAGAGGAATTGCAGCCCCTAACATTCCATGATATGATTTTCATGGCTTCTGGGGAAAGGCATAGCCTTTCCCCGATCTCAATTTGCTTTGTCCAGCTGCATTTCTGGCCAATTCCAGCCTCATCTTGTTTGTTTTAGGGCCTCTCTTCTTCTTCTCACCAAACTTAACTTTGTTGTTTAGGGCTATGGTTTGGTCAATGGTTCTCTTCTCAACAATGCCAATGTTGTCTTGCAAACCAAGGACATCTTCACCACCATCATCTTCATCTGAATCTAACTCTGAGGTTGAATCTTCCATATTCCCTCCACTGTCTCTGACCCCTTCGAAGGCACTATCTAAGTTTCTTATTGGGGATATGGGAATATCCTTATAAATAAGTTCTTCCTCCTCTTTTCCACTGCCAACTGCCAGAGATGATTTTCCAGAATTGCCTTCTAGATCTTCATGAATTTGAGGTGGTTGTACCCATTCTTCAATAGGTTGTCCCGCTCTGTTCTATAGCAACCCCATCTCCCTTGAGGAATCCACCTTAGGATGGGAATATGAATGATTAATATTACAAGGAAGGTTGTCACTTTTCTCTTTTCCATGATTGAGATTCTGTTCTGGGGAGTGTACACTTTCATTCTATGATGAGTCCTCCTGTCTCACCAAGAAAAGATTGTCACTCCTTATATCTTCCAAACCCAAAAGATGCCCCAAAGCGTTATCTATTTCACTTCCTTTCTTTTTAATAGGAGTAACCCTTAGGGTTTTATCTGAATTGCCAGATTGATCCATCCACTTCAAAGGTTTCACCTTGTAGCCACTGGCAAAAAGGGAATCTATTTCCTTTTTTTGGATTCCTTCCCAAGCATTAACCACTTCCATTCGATTGGAAGTAGCAAATGAACTCTGTGTATCCCATTTTTGAAAGAATCCATTGTCATCCCAAAGCATTGCCTCAAAAAGGTTTATTATCTCCTCAGCTAAAGAGTTTTGGGCTAGACCCTTTCCATTTTCAAAAGAATCTTGGCTAGCATCAGAAGGATTCTTTCCAATGCAACTCAAGCATTCAAAGGGGGCGTCCTCTATCTCTAACTTTTGATGCCAAACACCTTCCCCTGTTTTCAGTTCAAGCATTTCTGGCAATGAGTGAATCCCCTATCGCATGACACAGATCTTAGGGAAGATGCTAAAGTCTGTTTTATCAACCGAATCTTCCGACTTTACAAAGCACCCAAACTTGCTACCTATCTTTCTCAAAGTTTATTGGTCCCAATACTCTTGAGGGAGATTTTTCAGTTTTATCCATACAAGGATTTCCTCTATCGTTGTTTCATTGGGGTTGAAATTTGGAGTCCAATATTTTATGAAAGACCCTATTCCCTCCATTACAAATGGGCCACTATTGATGATCCATTCCTTATCCTGTGTTGTTTTACAAATTACAAGATAAAAATTGTATCGCCTAAAAATGGTCATGATTAAGTTTTGTTAATTAATTAAATATGAATTATTTAATTAATCTTCTAAAGTCATCTACATATAAATAAATTTAATTATTTATTTATATTGTTCATTTTCTAATTCTTCTACCTTAATTAAATAAATAATTTTATTTAATTATTGACATTTCTCACATTCCTCTTAATTAAATTAAATAAATACGATTATTTATTTTAATTATCATATCATTCTAAAGTTTGAATATTTGAATATTTAAATAATGGAATATTCTCTTCATCCCATAATCAAATTAAATATTAAATATTTAATTTAATATTTTCCTCTCACTCTAAATTCACTTTTTAAAACATAATTAAATATAATTTATTTAATTATGCGAGTTTCTATATCCATCTTCACTTACAAATTAAATAAATTTATTTTATTTAATTCTAACTCATTCTTCAAAATGGAAAATTCCCTTCGGATCTCAATGACGAAAATTGAAGGAAAAGGGAAACCTTCTATCTCCCTCTCCACTTACGAAAATCTTCCACCATCCATTCAAACAAGCTTAATCCGGGCCGTTAAAACATGTCAGCCAATCGAATCCTTTCTAAGACTATAAATACTGGTACAAATCCATGCATTGGTTACACACGGATACACGCACATACACGACGAACATATACACTTATACATTCACATCATTTTCAGCATCACAACGATATTATCATCTTAGCATAGCCTTGCATTGAGCATAGTGTGCATTTTCAAATCTCATTCTTCAACTGTTCATTTTGTTGAGCTTGATCTGCTGATTTGAGAGCCATTGGAAACAACAAAACGTTGGAGTTAGAGAGAGATAAGACAATTTCGGGGAAGTTGCAGTAACAGTTTGCTTATGCTGTTTTCCTTTTCAGTTTTCTTGATTTAATGTCTTATTGATATGTGTTTGAATTCCTTTATACATTGATACAATTTTCACACACACATAAAATGGCGCCCACCGTGGGGCTCAAACCCACAATTTTAACATTCTCTGCGAGTTTTTTTTTACAGTTTCCGCGTTCTGGAGTTAACTTTC
>VDFB02148088.1:0-10035 GCA_007258455.2 Sequoia sempervirens
AATAGCTCCAGATAAATTATTATGTGAAATATCTAATATATGGAGGCTAGAAAGATTGCTTAATTGACTTGGAATATACCCATGAAGATTATTTGACCTCAAAACAAGTATCATCAACTTAGGGAAGTTTGCTAACCAAAGCGGTATACTTCCCACTAATGAATTTTCCCCCACATCTAAAATTTGTAAGTTGGAGCAATTCTGAAGACTTGATGGCAACTTTCCCTTTAGCATATTTCCATTGAGCTGTAGAGTTCTTAGAGATCTTAGCATTCCTATCTGAGTTGGAATGTCTCCTACCAAATTACTCTTTCCCAAGTTCAATCTTGTCAAAGAAGAGCAATTAGTTAGGCTTGATGGTATTTTACCAAACAATCTATTTTTTGAGAGATCTAGCACTTGTAGATTTTGCAGAAAACCAATTGAAGAAGGAATACCACCACTTAAATCATTTACTGAAAATGATAAGAACTCAATGGAAAGTAGAAGTCTACCAATATCCTTTGAGATAACGCCTGAAAAGTTATTTTGTGACACATCCAATAGTCTCATAATTGATGAAGGTTTTGTAGGAATTGGAAGGCAACCACTCAACATATTCTTATGCAAGTCTAAACTGAAAAAGGAACCAATATCTAAGGTAAAGGGTAGTTGACCTTGCAAGTTATTGTATGACAAATTTAGAGCCATTAGATGGGTTAAATACCCTAACCAAGGTGGAATATTTCCAAAGAGATTATTTTGGGAGAGATCCAAATCACGTAATTTATATTGTGTCGAAAGGAATGGAGGTAAGGTACCTTCAATGTGACAAGAAGGCAAGCTCAAAATAATTAGGGAAAATGGAGGTATCCATTTTGGGTCAACCTGGATAGTCAATTTATTAGAAGATAGGTCAAGTAGATCAAGGTTAGTAGTACTTTTGAAAGAATTAAGATCAAAGTATCCTTCTAGGTTGTTGGAAGAGAGATCCATCTCTTTCACATGTGGGAGAAGTCCAATAGAACTAGGGACACCATTTAGTTTATTGTGATCAAGATGAAGTATTTGCAAGGATGAGATGTTACCTAATGAGTTAGGTATTTGGCCACTGAGTTTATTGGAGGAGAGATCCAAATAAATCAAAGATGAAAGTTGACCAATTGACATAGGTATAATATCTCTAAGTTCATTGTTGGAGAGATCAAGAAAAGCCAAAGATGAAAGTTGGCCAAGTGAGGGTGCAATCCTACTCAAGTAGTTGTCATAAAGATATAATTTTTGAAGACTAGAGATGTTTCCAATGGAAGAAGGAATTTCTCCACTCAACAAGTTGTTGTAAAGATACAATTCTTGAAGACTAGAGATGTTACCAATGGAATTAGGAATAGGGCCTTCAATCTTTTGTCTAGTTGCCAAATTAAGGTGGATGAGGGAGGAAATATTTCCAATGCATGGTGGAATACTCCCTGATATATTGGTCCATGATAGATCAAGCGTAGTCAATTGTGGCCATTCACTACATAGTATATGACCTATATCTCCACTTAATGATGGGTTACTAGATAATCTTAGCTCTTCCAAATGAGGCATATTTCCCAACCATGAAGGCACTATGGAACTAAGGTCATTTAACTCTAAAATAAGATGGGAGATGGAGGTGAGGTTTTGGATAGCATTGGGAATGTTCCCTGATATTTGGCACATGAAAAGACTAAGGTAGTGGAGGTTATGGAGATGAGAAAGGGTTGATTCCAATTCCCAACTTGTCATGTTCATCACTACACCATTAAGAGACAAATATTTTAACTCTCGTAGCTTCTCTGTCCACCTTAAACTAGAGCTATACAATTCCCCACCAGATGTGCCAATCCCTCCACCATACTTTTGAGCTTTGGAAACATCTAAAAAATATAGGTGAGAGAGATTACTGAGCTGCCATGGAATTATACCTTGGAATGAGTTCCCAGCCAAGTTGAGGTAAGTCAAGGTGTGTAGGGAGCCAACATCCCTCGGAATCTCACCTTCAAAATTATTCCAACTGAGATCTAGATGCTTCAATTTTTGAAGGCCAAAAATTTCTGAAAATATTAAACAATTTGATATTAATATTTAAAAATAAGTTATAATTTTAAAAACTAAAATTATTATTTAATTTTTTAATGCAAAAATTGCTATTAATCATTTAATGAATAAAAAATATTTAAATAAAGAACAAACACAAAATAATGTTGTTATTATAAATATATATCTAAAATTTTACAAATAGAAAATGGCTTAGTTTAGGAATACCTCTAGGTAGGATGCCAGTGAAATGATTCCTGCTCAAGTCCAAATATTCCATAAATTTTAATTGGAACAAAACTGGAACAAGTGCTTTGTAAAAAACATTATTGGAGAAGCTGAGTTGGATGATGTGGGAGGAAAGTTGACTGCATTCAACACCACGCCACTCGCAACAATTAAACCCCTTCCATGATTCATATTTGTTGGCTCCATCTGAAAAATACTCATTCTTGAAAGCAAGGAGGACATCTCTCTCATTTGGGAAACATGAAGGATAGCAGGTGGCACTCACAGAACAACATATCATCACAATAAACAAGCATAGCACAACAGAGAATCTCTTCATTTTGACAACTGGTTTATCTAACCTGCAACAATGTTTGATTGAAAAGAATCAGACAGTGATTAAAAAAGTATGAGCGTAATAAATAAATAAATAAAGAAGAAAGAAAGAAGATTAGAGTAGCAAGGATACCCAGAACAGAAGAGAATAGAAGAGAGAAGCGAAGGAATGAATGATAAGAAGAGGGGTATGAGAGTATTTATAACACTTTCCTCACCATTTCGTTTCTCACACGATGTCAACAAAGATCTGGAATATGTGATGTTTATGAGGTAAGAAAGGTAAGGTTGAATGAGTCCATAAGAGAGAGATTACATTGAATGAGTCGGGCAATTACTGTCAGCATTTGATGCATTGGTTTCTCCTATTTTTGGTGATGCCTGCGCTGCTCCAGGCGTTACTGTTTTGTTTTTAATTGCTTCCTGACTTCTGCAGCATGCATGTTTCATGCAGTGGCTGTATTTACCATTTAGTCTATTGTTAGGTTCTCCGTTTTTAGTCAAGTTTGTAACTGGCTTTCTTTGTATTTGAAATTGCTCTTGTATTTAAGCATGAATAAAAGGACTTCATTTTCTGCGTCTGCAAAAATACAGATTTTCTGTGTGTGTGTTTTGAAGTTTTTTTTACTTTGTTCTTTCTGTTGTTATCTCATAACCTCTGGGTGCAGGAATTAGGCTTGATTTAGTTTTTACATTTGGTATCAGAGCAGGTTAATTTTTGCTTTGATAATCATGTCTGGTTTCAATTCATTGCCAATTCCTGAATTTGATGGAAATGATTATGAATATTGGTGCATCAAAATGATGACCTTTTTGACAGGAAAAGATTTATGGGAGATTGTAGAAACAGGTTATGCAGAACCAGCAGATTGGAATGCCCTCACAGCCAATGACAGAACAGCTAAAAAGGAAGCCAAGAAAAAGAATTCTCAAGCTTTGTTTCACATTCAAATGGCTCTTGAAAAGAGCTTATTTCCAAGGATTGCGGGTGCAAAGACAGCAGAAGATGCTTGGAAGATTTTAAAGGAAACTTACCAAGGAAGTGATCAGGTAAAAGTAGTTAAGTTGCAAACTTTAAAAAGAGATTTTGAAAATTTGAAAATGCAAGAATCTGAGAAAGTAAGTGATTATTGTGTGAGAGTTAAAGATGTGGTCAATAAGATGGCTACACTTGGATGCTCTAACCATATGACAGGGAATGAGAATTTGTTTTCAACAAAGGATGAGAGTTTCAAGTCCAAGATTCAGCTTGGTGATGACAAATCGTTGGAGGTTGCTGCAAAAGGAGCTATGGAAGTCCACACAAAAGAAGGTATAAAGAGTGTCAATGATATTTATTTCACTCCACAGTTAAAGCATAATTTGTTAAGTGTTGGACAACTATGTGAGAAGAACTATAAAGTTGTTTTTGAGAATAAGAAATGTACAATTTATGATAAGCATCAGGGCAATAGGGTTGTGACTGTTGTGCCTATGACAAAGAATAGAATGTTCCCTTTGACATTTGGTGAACATAATAGCAGCCTTGCAAATATGGCATATGAGGATATCAGTTGGTTATGGCATCTCAGGTATGGACATTTAAATTTTCATAGTTTGAAGACTCTCACATCAAATGCATTAGTTTGTGGTTTACCAAAGGTTGAAGAGCACAAGGAGGTTTGTGAAGGATGTGCTAAAGGCAAGCACGCAAGGGAGAAATTTTCAAAAGGCAATGCATGGAGGGCCCATCATCCCCTTCAGCTTGTTCATTCTGATATTTGTGGTCCTATGCAAACAAAGAGTTTGGGTAAGTCATCATATTTTATCACTTTTATAGATGATTACTCACGAAAATGTTGGGTGTATTTTTTGAAGGCCAAAGAAGAAGCCCTTGATATGTTCAAGAGGTTTAAAGCATGTGTTGAAAATGAGAAGGGGTGCACAATCAAGTGTTTAAGAACTGATCGTGGAGGTGAATTCTGTTCAAGAGCCTTCCAAGATTATTGTGAGGTGAATGGCATCAGGAGGCAGCTCACCACTGCATACACACCCCAACAAAATGGAGTAGCTGAAAGGAAAAATCGTACAGTGGTGGAAATGGCAAGAAGTATGCTACAAACCAAGGGTCTTAGCAATTCTTTTTGGGGAGAGGCAGTTGCTACAGCAGTATACATTCTCAATCGGAGTCCCACAAGTGCTCTTGATATGAAGACTCCTCATGAAGCCTGGTATGATAAAAAGCCTAATGTTAAGCATTTCAAAGTTTTTGGGTGTTTAGCATATGTACATGTAGCTGATCAAAAGAGGCAAAAGCTAGATCCTAAAAGTGAATCATGTATTTTCATTGGATATAGTGAGGAAAGCAAGGCTTATAAGTTGTATAATCCTCTCACTCATAATATTGTTACCTCTAGAGATGTGATTTTTGATGAAGGGGGAGTTTATGGTCATCAAAAAGGCCATGTGGAAAATCCAAAATCTGTTTTGAATGATAATATTATTGATGAAATTGATCATGAGCAGCCCACTAACATTTCAGCTCCAAGAGCTACAAGTCCATCAAGTAGCCCCTCATCAATTCAAATTGCAAGTCCTTCTTCAACTCCATGTTCTAGAAGGAAGGTAAGAAGTTTGAGAGATATTTATGAAAGGAGTGCTAATCAAGAACATGAAGAAAATCCAATAGGTGAGACAGTTAATTTTGCTTTACTTTCCAAGGCTGATTTTGAACCATCATGTTTTGAAGATGCAAGTACTAATGAGTTTTGGGTGCAAGCAATGAAAGAAGAGATGGATTCCATTCACCGGAATGACACTTGGGAGCTTACAGAGCTTCCACATGACAAGAAGAAGATTGGCACCAAATGGGTCTATAAGATTAAGTATAACAGTGATGGGAGTGTTGAAAGACACAAGGCAAGATTGGTTGCCAAAGGCTTCACCCAGAAGTATGGGATTGATTATGAAGAGACATTTGCACCAGTTGCAAGACAAGAGACCATCAGAATGTTGATTTCATTAGCAGCTCAAAAGAATTGGAGCATACATCATATGGATGTGAAAAGTGCCTTCTTGAATGGGTACTTAGAAGAGGAAGTGTATGTGGAACAGCCACAAGGTTTTGAAGTGCAAGGACAAGAAGATCAAGTTTACAAGTTGAAGAAGGCTTTGTATGGCCTCAAGCAAGCACCACGAGCATGGTATGCTAGGATTGATGGATATTTTCAAGAGAATGGCTTTCAAAAAAGTAAGAATGAACCTACCCTTTACTACAAACAAGAAGGTAATGATATTCTTATTGTGAGTTTGTATGTTGATGATTTGTTGTATATGGGTAGTAGTTCTAAGATGAAGGATGAATTCAAAGTTGTTATGATGAAGGAATTTGAGATGAAAGATTTAGGTCTCATGAAATACTTTTTAGGAATGGAGGTTTATCAAAGTGAGAATGAAATTTTTATTTGCCAAACCAAATATGCAACAAATATGTTGAAGAAGTTTGACATGGTTGATTGTAAACCAGCCTCCACTCCAGTTGCTCATAAAGTTGTGTTGTGTAGAGATGATGGTGCTGAAATAGTTGATGAGACAACTTATAGGAGTATTGTTGGAAGTTTAATGTTTTTAACTCATACAAGACCTGATATTGCATATTCAGTTTCACTTGTTTCAAGGTATATGACAGAGCCATCTGAAATGCATATGAAGGCAGCCAAAAGAATTTTGAGGTATGTGAAAGGCACTTTAGATTTTGGTATTCATTACTACACTTCTAAAAAATTCAGTCTTGTTGGTTTTAGTGATTCTGATTGGGGAGGTAGTTTGGATGACCGAAAGTCTACATCTGGTAATTGCTTTTCTTTGGGCACTGGTTTGATTACTTGGAGTTCAAAGAAGCAGAGTATTGTTGCTCTTTCTTCTACAGAAGCAGAATATGTTGCAGTCACTTCAGCAGGTACACAAGCATTATGGCTCAGAAAACTTCTTGAAGAAATTGGAGAGATACAGGTTCAGCCTACAGTGATTTTTTGTGACAACATTAGTGCCATTAAATTGGCCAAGAATCCTGTTCATCACAGCAGGACGAAACATTTTGATTTGAAACACCATTTTATCAGAGATTTGGTGCAGAAGAAAGCAGTAGAATTGAAATACATCAACACTAAAGAACAATTAGCGGATATTTTCACCAAAGCTGTTGCAAAAGATCAATTTTTGAAACTCAGAGATCACATTGTGAGCCCTCTCAGCATCAAGGGGGAGTATGTCAGCATTTGATGCATTGGTTTCTCCTATTTTTGGTGATGCCTGCGCTGCTCCAGGCGTTACAGTTTTGTTTTTAATTGCTTCCTGACTTCTGCAGCATGCATGTTTCATGCAGTGGCTGTATTTACCATTTAGTCTATTGTTAGGTTCTCCGTTTTTAGTCAAGTTTGTAACTGGCTTTCTTTGTATTTGAAATTGCTCTTGTATTTAAGCATGAATAAAGGACTTCATTTTCTGCGTCTGCAAAAATACAGATTTTCTGTGTGTGTGTGTTTTGAAGTTTTTTTTTTGTTCTTTCTGTTGTTATCTCATAACCTCTGGGTGCAGGAATTAGGCTTGATTTAGTTTTTACAATTACCACAGCAAGTCAACAAGGATTGAGAGTTGGGAAAGAGTTTTCAATAATGCTGGACAGCTGAATGAGGTGGCAGAAACACTCAGCGTAAAAGAAAAATGGTAAGGACAAAACTAAGCGTCTTTTGTTGAGTATTGCGATCCGATCCAGGCCGGCCTTCATATTTAATGGATAATTGGAAGACTCTAAAATGATATTTGTCAAAGTCTTGGTCGCTGATGACGAGACCAGCGCTGGCTGACATTTGACGTCCTTTCTCAATGAATTGTATATTTGATTCTCTCTTTCGTGGAACTTGCTGAGAGTGTTTTCCGAAAAGGTCTGATAATTCTTACATTTATTAATTAGGGAAAGGATCCACTAGCCGTCTGTTTACTTAGCTTTCCAATTACTATCTTAAAGGAAAAAAATATATATTACAACTAGCAATCGCACCTTAGTGTACAATGAGTACGCCGAAGAGTTTGGAAGGTGAATTTAGGAAAAATAATGTATTTTTGCATATATTTTACAGTACATGAGATCAATTGGTAGGTCTTTTTATAGGGATCCAAAAATGACTGAAAAAAATCTTTGAATGAGGAAGATAATCATGCTCTATTACCAATAGGCTCATGTTATGTTTACAATAGAGAGAGTGAGATATAGGGATAGAAATAGGGGGAGAAAGTGTAAGAAGATAGAGGGAAAAATAGAGAGAGACATAAAGCACAAAGAGAGAGGATCTGAAAAAGAAAGGGATATACACATTTCCGAAACGAGCAGCTATGCAGCTGTTCATTCTTAGGAAAAGGGGCAAATTCAACCGAATCTAGATCATTGAAGTGAATTGAGTAGGGGAGAGAGCTCAGTTCTCTGTTTCCTTCCAAATGACATGGGAAATCATTTCAACTCCTCATCATGTAGCACAAATATTATGACAACATTCCTGAAGACTCACTTATAATATGCAGGCATCATCTGTCACATGCAAATAAAGTGTTCACTTTTCCATTTACCTCAATCCAGTTGCACCCTAGTTCTTTTTTGACATTTCTTTCTTTCATGCTTTTTATGTAATTTTTAATGTCATCCCACCCATTGACTGCTGTATAGATCTTTAAGAGGAGATAATGTGCAACATTATTTAGATCGAACCAAAACGTGTTCTACAACATGTTTTCCTACCACTACATTTGAATGGGTTCTAAATGAACTAAGCAGAGACACCCACACAGCAGGATTTGGTTTTATCAAAATTCTTTTAATAAATTTTTGTGCCTCAGCTAGGTGACCAACACGACCAAGTAGCTCAATCGTGCAGTAATAGTGGTATACTGTAGGGGTGAATTGGTATCTGGGATATGAAACGAAAGTATTTTATGCCATGAATTTACTAGGTCTACATGGCAGCTGGTAGATAGCATTCCAAAAAAAGTAACATTGTCTGGGTTTGTTCCAGACTTGCATTTTTTCATAAAATTGAATGACCTCTTAATGGCAGCAATGAATGGCACATCAAACAATCATTGCATTTCAGAAAGCCATATTCTTTACAATGTTACATACATTCTAGCAAATAGCTTGCGTGCATCTTGAATGGTTACACATTTATCTCCCTATAAACATTCATTTGAAATCCATTTATAGTTATGTCTTGATGAAATATCTTTCTTTTTGATTGGGCTGCCAAATTGGCACAAGCAGAGAGAATGTTCGCATAGATGTTAGAGTCTGGCTTTACATCTGTCAATTGCATATTTTGGAAGAGCTCGAGTGTTTCACAAAAATATCTATTTTGTATAAGTCCTAAAATCATCGTATTCCATGAAATCACATTTCTTTCAGGCATTTTCTGAAAGATCAGTAAAGCTTTATCAATTTGTCCATTCTGTATGTAGCCTGCAATCAAGTTAGTCCACGAAACCACACTTCTTTCTGGCATTCTCCAAGAGAGTTCTATGGCTTCATCAAAACACCCGTTTTGCACAAAATTCTCATTATTTGATTCCATGTCATCAAATTTGGTTCTGGCATTTTCGTAAAGGGTTTCAGAGCATCATCAAGAAACACATTCTCTGCAAATCCAACAATCACTGCTTTGCATGAGACAACATTCCATTCAGGCATTTCCAGAAAAACATATTGAAGCCCTCTCTAACATCACTATTATCTGCATAAGCAACAATCATAGTAGTCCATAAGACTACATTCCATTCACTCATAATGTGAAATAGCTTCAGGGCTTTTTCAAAGTGCCCATTTTGTGCAAAGTCCAAAATCACTGTATCATTGAAAACTTGAAACCACATTGCATTTAGGCATTTTCTCAAAAAAGTTCATAGGCTCTTCAAAATATCCATTCTAGAAAAAAAACCCAATCATTGCATTCCACAAGTCAATATACCTTTCAGGCATTTTCCAAAAGATTTTGAGAGTTTTATCAAGAAGTCCATTTTGTACATACCCTAAAATCATTGAACTCCATAACACCACATCTCTTTCAGAAATACTCTCAAATGGTTGTACAGCCTCAACAACATACCAATTCCATGCATATCTTGCAATCGTTGTGTTAAATGAAATCACAATTCAAGGATGCTTTTTAATCTACCCGCATGAAATACCCTATCCAAACCTCCCATTTGGGCACAAGCAGGCAAGATGTTGGAAAGTGTTCAGAGACTTTCAAGAAAATGCAATTGGCAAGTGTAAAGCCAAACTAACCCTTGATATTTTTTGTGTCAATAGACACAGTTGCTATTGACCCCTCTTCAGCCGCTCTCTCAAGAAAGTGGGAAAACTCATCTTCAACCGCTCTGCTACATTTCGAAACATGAGGAGAA
>VDFB02148089.1:0-12243 GCA_007258455.2 Sequoia sempervirens
AAAAAAAAAAAAAACTTATTCTACTCAAAATTATCTATTTATTTAGAATAAGGCACCAAGGCACCAAATAGCATCTAAGTTTTCTTAGGAGAATATTATCGTTCTTCCTTGATTTTTTTGGACTACACAAACATTGGAATCCATTAAGCTATGATAGAGTTGGTATTCCCACAACTAGCAAAGAGAGAACCCTTGCAAGAAGTTGAGTTTTGTAGAATTGAGGAATAGAAGCCTCTTTGAAAAACTTGCTAGATGGCTAGGTAGGAACTAACTGGGTTTCAACTATATGCTAAGTTGCTTTCTTATTTTCCTACAATCAAGAGAACCCTAGAAGTTTAGATGATTTGTCACTATTCTAAGGGTGAGAAGGACTTGTAGTTCTAGATTTAGTTATGAAACCATTGCTAGGTCTCATATTGGACCAATAATTATCCTTAGTCACATTATCTCTTTTGTAATTATTGATATTATTCCAACCTTCATCATTATTTATTGCTTTAAATAATGGCTTAGATGTTAGATTACTTGTTTAAAAGAAGCAAGAGGACAATCCCTAATTTTATGGTTGAGTGGTTGGCATTGAAAGTAGGTGTTAGGTATATTTTTCTATAGAACATATTGTGCATGATGCACAAGTTACCTATTGATATAGGGGCATCCTAATGACATCGTGGAGAATCTACATTATTCTTGAAAAGATAGATACCTAATGTAAAAACATGTTTTTGATAGGTAGTTGATAGTTTAGGATGAGGAAAAATGGTTTCATTTCATTACATTTGATAATGAGGTGTTTTGGTTTTATTGGTACTTTTGTGTACATGGTTTTCTAATCTTCTAGTAAATTTTGATGTGATTTGGAAAAAAGAGAATTTATAGGTTAGTAGTTGAAACTATTTTGATTTGTGAAAGGTTATTTCAAGTTTGCATCCAAGGATCGAACTCTAAGAGGTTGTGTGGACTATTGGTAAGGTGTATGATGAATTGTGTTGAGATTATCCACCATTGGATTATTGGGATTCAAAAAAATTTATTGCAGATTGGTGACATGTTTCATGTGGTTTCAAGCTTTACACCATCTTGAGGCCAACACAGATTATTGGAGAAGTTGGAGAAAGGTGTAAATATTGCAATTTAAAAAAACTTGGAAGAAAGTGAAGAAGATTAAGGAAGGTAGTGGAGTTATAGTAGGGAAATATCTAAGGAGTGAGGATTGGGAGGAGAGCAAGGAAACACATAGTATGATGTTGAGTGTAATCATGTGAGTAGAGAGAAAGATGGTTCTATGGTGTCATTTTATACTTGATTATATCCATTTCAATGAGTTTGGAATTGGTTATGTGTAAAAAATCCATTGTGGAAGACTATAACTAAGTTTATGAAATCAATTAAAGTAAGAGACCTTCTAGTGGTTGGGTTTTTCCCTTGTTGAGGGTTTTCCCAAGGTAATTTTTTTGTTTTTCTTTCTATTTTTGTGCATTTAACTATGTGGGCTACATGGTTGGAAAATCCTTCTTGGTTTCCTTTATTCGTGATTTCATTAAATGATATTAGAGAAAGGTTGATCAAGGATTTGTGTTGGTGTAGGTGTGAGCACACCTAGATGGTGTATATTTTCAAAATGAATTCTCTAAATGAGGTGAAGATGTTGGCTTAAATTAGGGTGTAAGAATTATGTGAGGAAGTGCACCATAGTGAATTATACTATGTAGGAATTAAATAATATTTACAAGATGAGATATTCTGCAAGAGGTTTTTAGGTAGAACACCAAACATGAGGGAATATATAAAAGGTAGGTAGGGATAGAGAATTGATCAAAGGGGATTGTCAAGATGCCACCAAAGAGAGGGCGGGAAATATTGAATTTTGTGGGAAGAATGGAAGAAATGTATGAGATGTTGAAGGATATTCTAAACTAAATAAATATGTTAGAGGAAGATCATTAGAGGAACCCTAATCCTAGCTTTGAAGAGAGTGATGATGAGAAAGAGAAGGTGGACCCTATGGAATCAATTGGAACTGAAGAGGATAAGGAGGAGAGAATATTCAAGGTAATTTATGGCATTGGTTAAAATACCAGAGTGGATATACCAAACTACTTTTGGAACTTAAATCTTGAGGAAGCATTAGATTGGATCATAGATCTAGAGGAACATTTTGAGTATGATAACATTATGGACCTAGATTAAGTAAAGTTTGTAAAGACAAAATTGAAAGGCCATGCAATGATATGGTGGAAGGAACTCTAGTTAGAAATAAATAGGATGAGGAAGCCTAGCATTTAAAAGTAGGAATAGACATGGAAGAAAAGTTGAAGTCCAAATTTATTTCATCCAATTACCATTTTGAGTTGTTGAAGGAGATGCACAATTCAAAATAGGGAGATATGACTATGAAAGAGTTCATTGAAGAGTATTAAAAATTGATAATTTGGTTAGGACATCATGAGGAAGGGTCCAATAAAGTTTCCAAGTACATTAATGGTTGATGCAATCCATCTAGGAGGAGTTGGGTGTATGGAATATCCAAATAGTTAACAAGATCTACAAATTGGCTCTTACCACAAAGAAGAAAGTAAGTGAAAAGTAGGATAGGTGGCTTTCCAAAGAGGAAGAGCGGAGAAGAAATAGATGAGCTAGATGAGATTTGGTAATAGGGTAGAAAGCCTAATAAATCAAGGGATAACCAATATCATATTAGAGAGAAATAAATATGATGTAAGCCATCATGACAATACAATAGATGATTGTAGCAACTATTACAAGGGTAGAGATGGTGGTGGAAGTTACCACAAAGATGAAAGAGTAGAAGAAATCTACCATACAGAGGGTCAAGGGGAGTGTGGAGGATAGTCTTAGTTGGATAAATGAGGAAGTAAGAAGAAAAAGACAATTCTTTAGAGGAACTTTTTTCATGCGTGTTGAAGAAAGACAAAGCATTTGAGTCTCAAGGACAAAGGGTAGAGGGCAACACTAGAGTTGCATTTAGTGATGAGAGGTCTCACAATTTGGAGAGGAACATTGAGGACGAGGATTTTTTGGTTTTATGGAGTGCTCCAAGGTGTGAGAGGAGGGGTGAATCAAGACAAAGGAAATTTTATTCAAGACCCAATGTAAGGTAGGTGGTAAATGCTATGAAGTGGTGGTAGATAGTGGAAAGATGGATGAATTGGTGTTAATGGAAATGGTTAACAAGTTAGGAATAAGGAGAATGAGGAACCCAAGCCCATACAAACTTGATTAGTTATAGTAAGGGGACCAAATTTTAGTAGAGTAATAGAGCTAGGTGAACTTCAATATTAGAGCATATTGTGGTGAGGTATTGTGTGATATTGCAAAATGAATGTGTGACATTTTTTTCTAGGGAGGTCATGATAATTTTTTAGAGATGTGATGTATGATGGGAAATATAATTCATGTACCATATGGAAGGATTGTTGGAATTTTGAGGAGATTGTCATTGATGATGTTGTTTTAGCAACATGAGCATGGATAATATACATAGCAATGTAATATAGTGTTGCCATTGATTTCAACATTGTTGTGGACTAATTTAATTAATCTTGGCATGTTTCTTAGGTCTTCAAGAAGTCATTTGGGCAAAGAGATTTGGTCCAGAAAATTCAATAGTATAAAAATTTGACTAAGTGTCAGAACTGCCAGTTTAGGGTTACAATGTATTAGTTTTTGGGTATGCACCACTCCGCAAAGGAATATTTTTCTTTGTGCTTCTAACATAATTTTTGTGATTGTTATAAGATTCTAAATCCAATATTTCATCTTGTTTGGCGAAGTATTTTAGGAGATATGAATGATAGAGTTCGGTTTGGCATTTCAAAGTCATTTCTTGTATAGTGTGTCGGTGTGGGAGTTTCTAGACTCCTTTGTGGATGAGTCTTTGTTGTTGCGATGTTGAAGATAAGTTTCCAAATGTCAAATGAGTGTGGATTCCAGATGGTAGTGTGTTTTGAGGTCCATATGTTGCTAATTGGATGAATAGTTGAAGGATTTTTGGTTTAGGTCCAATGATGTGCCAACCAAACACGTTTGATGTGTATGTGAAGGATTAATGTGTGTTGTGCTTTTATATGACATCTATTTTAGTCCCATCCCAAACTATATTAAGGAGTTTTGAATTTTGAATTGTGGCGTGAAGGTTGGTTGAAATGTTTTGGGGCCGTCAAGTTGAATTTTGTGTGTTACATCCAATTAGGCCAACCTATTTGATGTTGCATTGATACCGATATATATGCTAGATTTTTTTCAGTGTTGTATGTAGAGAGATGATGTATGCAATATGTGTGATGTGAATTTGATTAGAGAAGAGATAATTTGTGAATTTTGAGATCAGAATTGTGCAAATGCATAGCAAAGCATTGATCCAAATCAGTGCGAAGTTTGCTATTGTGCTTCATTGGAACTATATTCTTGCATATTGTAGATGCAATTTGTAACAGTTCAAAATAGGCTATGAGCCACCCCTCTTTCTTCTATATTTTTCTCTATGGACAGTGAGTCCACCTATAGTGGGAATTTCTGTGATATACTATAACTGGTTATAATATATTGTGAGCTAACCCTCACCGTGGTTTTCCCCATTTTGGGTTTTCCATGTAAAAATCTTGGTGTCCATGTGTTATATGATATTTGAATATTTCATGCTTTATTTCCTTATATCAGTTGAATATGATTTGGTAATTGGATGGCTAATATTTGAATGGTTTGATAGAATATTGATTCACCTCCCCTCTCTCATTATTTTGGTTGTTCAACAAGGATGACCAAAAGAAAAATTTAATACCACTAAGGCAAGAAGGGGACAATTTTACATAGAAATGTAGGGGTTTGCATTGGGGAGGAATAATATATGTTTATGTTGCAAGTATGAAGATTTTGTCATTGATGTCAACTAGTTGTTGTTGTCATTGATGTCATGAAAGTTGGTTATTGGCTATATGTGTTGAGGATATTGGGAAAATTGTAATAGAGAAAGTTTGCAAGTATTCTATGTGTGCTCTAGGATGTGCTTCATATTGCCTCTATGTTTGTGAGTTCTTGACATATTGTTAATGGTTGTTGGTATTTTCTTGATCTATAATTTGGGCTTCTAGATCGTTGTACAGTGTGAGGTATCTTCACCAATTATGAACTGCACTTTTCAGTATGTTTGGTTGTGGTCTAGGAGAAATGTAGTTGCTCTGGATTTCTTTGTACTTTGGTTTCAGGAATTTTGGTTCTGAGAATAAGCTGATGAGTTCATGTTCAAGTAGGAATATTAGATCATGTTAAGGATGTGTGTACTTAATTGTTTTATGTGTTTTACACTAGTGTTGCCTGACCCTGTGTTAAACAATACTCATGAAGTTTATGGAAGTGTGTTTAGGAATATTGGGATTTATTTAGGTCGTCATTAAGTATGTTTTTGGTTCACCCTCATCATAATTCCATCGTAAAATGTTTTGACATCGACCTAATTTAAATTTGTAAATACAAATGGTATTTGGTCGACCTTGGATGGGTTTCAAGGTTAAAGATGGTATAAATATAAGTTTAGATGTTGATGAAAGACAAGATAGATCAAAGATAGATGTGAAATAGTGTATTTGATGTAAATTTGAGCAGATCAGTGCAAAATACAAGTGGTGAGTTCTTGGAGGCAGTGAGTTGAAGGTGTACTCGATCATTCAAGTATGTTTGCAAGTGTGTGAGTGAATTGTGGTGGAAATAAATGTTACATTGAGATAGTTTTCTCTCTCTGAAAATCCTCTTCTATCTTCTTTGTAATTTTGTGGCAGTGAGCCCTTTGGGTAGTGAGCCCTTATTGGACAATAAGTATTGTTTTGGACAAGTAAGTCCTATCTTGGCAGTGAGCCTTTCCGACAATGAGCCTTTGTATTCAGTTTTGGAATTCTTTATATTGTGATCTAATCCTCACCATGGTTTTTCCTTCATTGAGGTTTCCATGTAAATCTAGTGTTATTGTGTGTATGGTTTTACTTCTTTTAGTTTCTTCTTCTGCACTTAATGATTAATCACATTAGTAGAGTAAAGGATTTGTGAATGGTTATTGATCTTACTTCTAGTGAAAGT
This sequence comes from Sequoia sempervirens, assembly GCA_007258455.2. NCBI lineage: Eukaryota > Viridiplantae > Streptophyta > Pinopsida > Cupressales > Cupressaceae > Sequoia > Sequoia sempervirens. The sequence goes on from VDFB02148089.1 coordinate 6,091, forward strand.
TTTAAAGGTTAAAATTTCTACAACTAATTCATCCCCCCTCTTAGTTTTTTTGTTCAACAATTGGTATGATATCTTGGTTCCTTGGAGAAGAGCTTAACCGCTTAAGGAAGGTCCAAGATGGTGAACAAGATAGTTATTGAGTGTCCTAAGTTTGATGGCACCGACTACTCTTTCTGGAAGGAAAATATGGAAGGATATCTGGAATACTATGGATATGATATTGAGAAAGATTATAAGACTCCATACATGGCTCTAACTAATGGTCCAAGTACTGCTGATGAGATCAAGGCACATAAAAAAAATAATAAGGAGAAATTTATTCTGAAGAATAGTCTTTCACATTTTGAATTAATTAAAGTTGTAAATCTGACAATTGCTAAATAGGTTTGGGATGTATTGGAAAAGATCCATGATGGAGATGAAAAGGTTAAAGAAAAAAAGTTGTAGAACTTGGAGGAACAATTCAAGATTTTGTAAATGACTAAAGATGATAAGATTAAATCCTATGTACAGAGAGTGGGTGAGCTGGTAGGTGGAATACGAGGACTTGGTGCACCAGTGGATGAATCCTAGATAGTGAAGAAGATTCTCAGAACTCTCCCTAATGCATATAGTGAAAAGGTATATGCTATTGAGGAATTTTTAGATTATAAGACCTATACTAAAGATCAGTTGTTGGGTACTCTAACATCATTTGAAATGAGAAAGCCTAGCTTGAGAAATGGATCAAAGACAAAAACTACTTTTAGGGTTACAAAAGTTGAAGATTTGGATGAAAACAAATTCAATGAAGTGGAAGCTAACTTTGTAAGAAGAATGAAAAAGGGCTCGAGTAAGTATCAAGGTAAGTTACCTTTCAAATGTTTTAGTTGTGGATGAATTGGTCATTATCCTTCGAGATGTCCTAAAAGAGCTGAGAGGAATAAAAATAGATAAGGAAAAGAAAACAAAGGAAAGATGATCAAGAGACCATATTATGTAAAAGAAGATGTTGGTATTTCTAATGAAGAGTCTGATTATGGAGATTTTGATGATAATGAATGCTTGTTCTTGGCTATAAAAGATGACTCTACTCCTAATACTGAAAGATCTGTGAAGGAAAGCGCTCTGGAGAAACTTGAAGGTAATATGATTTTTGCTCTTCATGCTAAATAGGAAAAGAACTACTGGGTTGTTGACAGTGGTTGTTCACATCACATGACCGGTGACAAAATTAAGTTCAATGTTAAACTTGAAAAACATGATGGAGGCTTAGTTAAGTTTGGGGATGATACTAGTGCTAAGATCTGTGGGATAGGTTCAGTCAGTTTTGATGGAAAGCATAATACTAATGATGTCTACTATGTTAAGGGTTTAAGGCATAATATTTTGAGTGTTGGACAAATGTGTAGTAAATGATACAATATTGTGTTCAAGGATGAGAAATGTGAAATAAGGAAAGGATTCAAAATAGTGATTACTGTTGGAAATAAGTTTGAAGGAAATATTTATCAAGGGTGTTGATGGACATTGATTTATGTCTCAGATTAATGAAAATTGGTTATGGCATCAAAGGATGTGTCACATGAATTCTGATAATATGGTGAGAATATGTGCAATACAAGCTGTGAAATATTTATCAAGAATCACAAAGCCCATTAATGTTATGTGCAAGGATTGCCAGTTTGGAAATCAAGCTAGAAATAACTTTAGGTCAAAGGAACAATCTACTACCAAAATATTGGATTCGATTCACATAGATCTCTATGGTCCTACAAGGGTGAGAAGTCTACAAGGTGATAGGTATTTCATGCTTTTGATTGATGATTACTCTAGAATGACATGGGTTACTTTTCTTAGAGAGAAGTCTAATGCATTAGAAAAATTCAAAGCATTCAAAGCTATGGTTGAAAATGAAATGGATATGAAAATCAAATGTTTAATATTTGACAAAGGTGGTGAATTCACCTCCAATGATTTTAACATGTTTGTGAAACACATGGAATAAAAAGACAGTTGTCTACTCCTAGAACTCCTCAGCAGCATGGAGTTGTTGAAAGAAAGAACAAGATGGTTTAAGAAGCTGCTAGAACAATGATCACTAAGGTAGGTCCATCAGGAGTCTACTGGAGAGAAGCAATTCACAATGTTGTTTATGTGTTTGATTGAGTTCAAACAAAAGCTAATAACACTAAGACTCACTATGAGTTGTGGTATGGAAAGATTCCTACTGTAAAGTACTTCAAAGTATTTGGAAGCATATGTTATATCAGAAGAGATGGAGAAAATTTAGTAAAGTTTGATGCAAGATGTGATGAGGGTACATCTTCCTTGGATACTATCTTAGAAGAAAAGCTTAAAAATGCTACAATAAAAGGCTGAGAAAGATTGTAGAAAGCACAAATGTCAAGGTTGATGAAGCACTAAAGAATTGAATTGAAGTTGATGGATATGTATCAGATGAACCTGACTGCAGAGAAGTAGAAAAATTTGTTGAAGAACAAGAAAAACATAATGAAGAAGACGAAACTTCGATGGTGTCCCCAAAGATACCTAAATATGTTCAAAAGAATCATTCCAAAGATCAAATCATTAGAGACCAAAGAAAAGGAGTATTGACAAGAAGCAAAGTTGTTGTTGTTGCTAAAATAAATATGTGTTTACTTTCTATTGTAGAACCTAAGACAGTAAGTGAAGCATGTAAAGATGAGCATTCAATGAGAGAAATGGAAGAACTTATGAAGATTGAAAAAAATCAAACCTGAGAATTGGTTCCTAGAATGGTAGATAAAAACATAATTGGATCAAAATGGGTATTCAAAAACAAGTTGAATGAAAATGGAGAAGTGTTTAGAAATAAAGCAAGGCTTGTGTGTAAGGGTTACTCACAAGTAGAAGGTATAGATTTTTTGGAGACTTTTTCTTTGGTGGATAGGATGAAAGATATCATAATGTTTTTAGCATTTTCTACTCATAACGATTTTAAAGTTTATCAAATGGATGTAAAATATGCATTTTTGAATGGCAAGTTGGAAGAAGAATTCTACATGGAACAAATAGAAGGATTTTAATTGTCAGATCAACTGGATATGGTTTGCAGATTAAAGAAGGCTTTATATGGATTGAAGCAAGCTCCTAGAGCTTGGCATGTAAGGTTGGACATATATTTGATTTAGCAAGGTTTCAACAAAGGTATGACAAATAACAATTTGTATTTCAAAATTGAAAATGACAAAATCCTGATAGTAGTTGTATATGTTGATATTATCTTCGGAGAAAATGAGACAATGTGCAAAATTTTTGTTGAAGAAATGCAAAAAGTGTTTGAGATGTCTATGTTTGGTGAGATGATTTTTTTTCTTGGGTTGCAAATCAATCAAACAGAAAAGAGATTTTTATTTCATAGTAGAAGTATGTAAAAGAAATGTTGAAGAAATTTGGGATGGATGGTTCCAAACCAATATGCACTCCTATAGTGACTGACTGCAAATTGAAAAAATATGATGATTCACCTAAGGTTAATCAAAGAAAATACAAATCTATGATTGGAGGACTGCTATATTTAATTGCTACTAGATCAAATATCATGCATGCAGTTTGTCTTGTGGCTAGATTTCAAGAGGACCCTAAAGAAACACATGTTGCAGTTGTTAAGAGGATATTCAAATATCTGAATGAAACTCTTGATTATGGATTATGGTATCTTAGGGATACTAATTTTACACTAAGTGCTTATATAGATGTAGATTGGGAAGGTTGTGTTGATGACATAAAAAGTACAAGTGGTGGTGCATCCTTTCTTAGTTGCAAATTGGTATCATGGTTAAGTAAAAAGCTAGATTGAATTTCCTTATCCACTACAGAAGCTGGGTATATTATTGCAACATCCAGCTATACACAAGTTTTGTGGATGAGACAAACATTGAAGGATATCAAAGTGATGTATGATGATTCCATCTCTATTTTATGTGATAATACAAGTGCTATTAACATTTAAAAGAATCTAGTGATGCACTCAAGGACAAAACATATATCAATAAGGTATCACTTTTTGAGAGAGAAGGTTATGGAGAATGAATTCAAGCTTGAATATGTACCTACAAAGGATCAAATTGTAGATATATTTACTAAGGCTCTTCCTAAAGATATTTTTGAGTATCTTTGGGAGAAGTTAGGGTTATTTCCCCTCCTTTCTTGAACTAGAGGCATATTAAGATGCATCAATGTGGTGGATCTATGGATCCATCTTCTTTCTAGATTGATGTTTGTTGGGCTACCTCTCAGTGGGAGCAGGTAGTGTCATGTGTTGTCATTATGGATTTGTTTGGGTGTACTCTTGAGGGGGAGTATTCTATACTAGTAATGTTCTTAATGTCAAAGGGGAGAACAATGTAAAATATATTTTTCCTTTTCCATTGATGTCAAAGGGGGAGAAAGTATCATGTGAAAAAGTAAGAGGTAGAAAGCATTCTGGAGATTGATGGTTCAGAGTTGTTGATGAGGGAGCAAACCCGAGACACAGAAATACACTCACAAAACAAAGAATAATATTTTATTCATAAATATTGAACTTCTTACATGCAGAGGATCTCAAATCCCCAAGCTCTGTATCACATGCAAATTACAGACTTACAGAAAATTACCCAGATCCCCTTTCACAGCATGCGAACTTCTTTCTCCAAAAAGTTACCCAAAAAAATCAGAAACAAGCCCCTAAATAGGCCCATTTCGGTTTGGAACCAAAAACAACCTTTGAGATAAGATTTTTGACGGTTTGGCGCCAAAATTACAATTTGAAATTCAAGTTAAATTCATAGTTGAAAATTAGCACATTTCTAAAATATGCACCAACTTCCGGCAGCCATAACTTTTAATCCGACCGTCGGATCTTCAATGATAATACCTTTTCGGAAAGCTATCGAAAAGACGATTTTCCGCAAAGTAGGCCTTTAGCAGACTACTTTGGCGTTTCCGCAAATTTTCAGGCCCATCCGGGATTGTTTGGTGCCTCAAACTGAGCTCGGAAGGTTTTTCAGGTCAAAAAGCAGAAATTGGAACTTGAATAACTTTCAAGTCATGAATGATCTTGACTTGATTCTTTCACCAGACTGTGTATTTTTCCATCCTGAACCTTCCCATAAATTTCTGTCTTCCCACGACTTCAAATGCAAACCTGCTAAAAATAGCAGTTGAGCAGAAAAAGCAGAAAAGTAGTTCTGAAAGTTGGAAACTCTTATTCGACGAAAAGGGTATCCAGAAATATAAAACATCTACAAAAGAAAACAACGGGAATAAAAATGGAAATATCTTTTGGGTGATGCAAGATTGCCCTCACGCTTTGGATGCTCTGCTTGGTAATTTGAGAAGTGACCCGTCCGTCTCGGATGGTTGAGGAAAACCCAAGCGATTGACCTACGCTGTAGGCAGCCAAGAAGAATCTTCCACAGGCCTTCCTTTCCATTTTACCAGATACTCTTCATACTGCCTGTTTCTGGTACTCCTTCCCACACGGCTATCTAGGATTTCTTCAATCTCCTCCTTCTCTGAAGTAGGTACTGGAATGCCAAATTGTTCCATTGTAGGTGTTTCCTCTGCACCACCTTCATGATACTCTGTCAAATCTGAAATATTGAACACAGGGGAAATGTTGAATCCATCTGGCAACCCTACCTCATATGCATTCCCCGATTCATGCCTCTTCCGCGATTTTCTGGGGACGAACTTCTTCATCTTGAGTTTGTTATGGGTTTGGAAACCTTTCTTTCCCTCGAGTGGACCATCACTTCATCCTGTCTGAAACTCATATACCTCCTTTTGATCTGCCTTAGCCTTATACTGCATATTCATCTTGTTGATATGTTCTCTAACATTCTCATGTATATTCTTGATGTGCTCTGCAAATTCTTCGGCTTCAGCACTAGTCTTCTTCTCTTGGTCCATCTTCCTCAATTCTGGAGCGGTCCTGGGACTACCTCCATACACAATTTGGAACGGTGATCTACCAGTACTTCTATTGACATAATTGTTGTAAGAAAATTTTGCATGAGGTAAGATCAAGTCCCATCCCTTAGGTTTATCTCCTACCAAGCATCTTAGTAGGTTACCCAGACTTCTATTCACAACCTCAGTCTGCCCATCAGTTTGTGGATGGTGTGCAGAACTGAACTTCAACTC
>VDFB02148091.1:0-28278 GCA_007258455.2 Sequoia sempervirens
CCTCCAACAGTACCCTATTCAACGTCCAAAATCACATATTAAAATACCATTCATAAAACATTGCTATTAACACATGTAATAAATTTATAATTGTTTACTAACTTCACATACCCCACCGATAGGTTTACTGCAAAAATAAGTAGGTGGATGACTGGTGTATCCAGTCTCTACACTATGACCCTGCAATTTTATTAAAATAGTAAAACTAAATTAGTTAATCTTGCATTTCACAATCAAAATTTAATAAATTAAATTCAATGAACATGTTGAATTTTACCTGAGTGCCAATGTCATATGCATCATGCAAAATGTCAGCCATCCTCTCCATCCCCGTAGATGCATACGGATCAGGCTGCGTAGTAGCATATGGATCCTGCATAGCACCCTCCTGAGTGCCGGTAGGGTCATACAAACAAGTCACCCCACAAGATTGATACACATGGGTTCAAAGGCCACCACCTGAAGACTCCCCTAGATGGCATTGTATAATAGGGCTAGTGTGATGGATGACACTCCAGGTCAAAGTTGTGATTGTCTGCAATGTCTCTATGTCAGCACTCTCCTTCACAATGGCAGGCATCACAATCTGCTCATGAGGCGGCCTAGCGAGAGGTCATCTCCCTTGTCATGTAGGATCCCGTTGTGCACCGAACCTATCCTAAGCTGACCCCCCACCTCTCCCCTGGAACTCTCTCATATCAAAATAATTTGGGATTTGGTTCAATACAAACTCATTGTATAGTTTCCTAAGAAAATATTGGGGGACTTCACAATTATTGTATGGTGGGTAATCAAAGACCATATACCATCTTTCATAAAAATGGTTCTTAATCTCTTGGTGGTGGCACCAATGAATAGGAAACCTCTTTGCATTGAGGGTAAGATTTTGATTTGTTTTAGGGTCAGTGAATAGAGAGCACAAATCACCTTTAGTAATTTTAAATCTTTTACTTGTTTATATGATAATTTGTCTGCATAATATGCCCTAGCTGTCTGCCTCCTATCTTGCCATCCAGATATTTGTTGGGTGATTGCATCTACATTTTTTAACATGTCTTTCAATGAATTTGCTAGAAGCATTCTTTCTGTGGTTGAAGTATTTGGATCACTCAACCTACTGATAAGATCCTCAAGTTGTTTTCTATTGTTCTCAATTTCACTCAAATTTTCTTGAGTGCTAGAGGAGAATTGAGAGAATGGTGGGGGAGGTTGATTTTGTTGAGGATTTTGTTATTGAGGATTTACCTCCTCTTCTTGTTGAGGATTTGTAGGATTTCCTACAAATTTAAAAAAAATAATTAAATCTAACCTAAAACAAACAAAATCAATTTCAAACTAACAAATTCAAAACAAATAGCAAACAATACTTACCTCCCGCATCTCTTCGTCGTCGTGGCACCATATTTGCAAACAAAATCCAATTGTACTTGATGAAATTTGCAAAAATCCTTCCTCCTAGAATGTGAGTGTGAAAGTGAGGATTTTTGGCTGTGGGCAGAGCTGAGAAATAGTAAAGAGCAAATGATACACATTTGACTTTTTTTTAAATCACATAACCCGCTCGTGTTATAACATGAGCACGTTATGTCTTTCTAATTTTTTTTCCCATTTGGCCACAAAAGTGCGACCAACTTCACACACCCACCCCCAAATTATATAGGATTACATATCCTAAGCTTGAGGCCATCCTCAAGATGCCCGAGAAGACCTGGGAGGAGTTATCCCTAGTAAAGGCTGATCATTGGCTAGTGGAGATGTGGAAGATGGGTTTGGATCATAGAAGAGACGTCCTAGAAAGAGTGCTCCATGAGGTAGAGCTTGACCTTGAATGGGACAAGGAACACAAGATGGACTGCAAGGAGTATCTAAAGCTCATGATAGATTATGACATGTCTGCTATCGAGCTAGATCTAGAGAAGATCAGGTTATTTTTCAACAAGAAAATGGAGATTGGGACCACAGATTCATTAACGCCAAACTTTATGGATTTTGCTACCTGATCCTTCACCCAGTAAGAGCAGGTGATCAAGCACACACCTAAGTGTACAAAGAATTGGGATTTGGTCACTAGCAGATCAAAGAAGCTATCCTTCCAAGTGCTCCAATCGGATATCATAGAGTGGAATAAACTTCAGGCACTGATGGGTAACTTTGTGGAGTATGCCACTATCCAGAAGAACCAAGGAAAGCCTATCATAGATGATGATTTCCTCATAGTGTAGTTGTAGCCAAAAGGGAAAATCACTATAGGACAAAAGTGCTATAGTGCCAAGCCACTAGAGGACAAAATAGAGAGATAGGGAATGTATTTTTTAAATTATGAAATATTGGGGGTGGGTGAAACCCTAATTTGTAATGAATCTTGGCCATTAATTTTACTTTTGGAAAACTATAAATAGGGGAGTCTCCTCTCATTTTCAAGAGAGATTTGAGTTGTTGTAATGACATGCTGCTTAAATTTCAATAGAAATTAATTGCTTTTGGTGGATTCTTGAGTTTCTCTCATGTTTCATGATTCATCTCATCATAGTTAACATATTTGCGTAGATTCAATTTGTTCTATGTATTTTTCATGCTTTTAGTAGTTTAGTGAATGTTTTTCATTGATGCTAAAGAATACTATTGTGTTGATGGCTTTCCTTGTTCATGCTTTTTGTTGTTTATTGATGATAAACAACAGTGTAAAGCTAGTTTGAACATAAATCTCTTGTTGCACTTAAGTTTCATCTTTTATTCATGCTTTGTGATGAATGAATAGTTGAAAAATCTATAGACCTTAGAAGATAGCACTAGTTTCATGATACTATACATGTTGGTTAAGTGGAACTCAGTTTCAGAAAGGTTGTCCACTGTAGCATCCTCCATTATCACTGTTCATTGGTAGTTGCAGGTCTAGGAACTTCCTCTTTCCCCTTCCCTTCTGACCTTTCTTTGAAATAGTAGTTTAGGAAAAGTTCCAGCATCATTGTAAAGCCAAATCTGATGATAAAAGTAGAGTTTTAGACTACTGGTTTGAACTTGCAACAATTGCACATCATCTTCAAAATCTGCTGAACTCCATTTAAGGATCCAATCTCCCTCCAACTTAACACATGTAAGGTTGCCTTGTGATTACCAGCAAAGCACATGAACCAACTGAGACATTCCAAGCTAGTCATGACCTGACACTCGAGAGACCTTGGGATAGTTTTCTGCAATTTATTTATAGGAAATTGTCTTTCAAGAGAGGTGATGCACTTATGCATTACCTATGTTGAGAAGGTGCAAAATCACCCATCAACAACACCTTTATTCTTCTCTAATGTCTCTAAAACCTTTGGCTTACATTTTTTCTTCTTTTGTTTACCTTTTTCCTTAGGTGGCTCACTAGCTTGACTCATATTGGAAAACTTAACAAAACTAAGATTTATGATTCAAATTGAAACTAGGGTTCAACCTACTAGTTTGCACGATCTTCCAACTCAAATTTTGCAATTAAAGCCAACTCGCACCTTGCTGAACCAAACTAGGTCCTACGAAATTTTCCTTTCAAAACAAATAAATTTACAACCCTAAGCTTATAAAACCTTTCAACATATTCTCAATTTTCCTATCAGTTATATTTTTCCTTCAATTATGCACAATGAAGGTCCAAAACCACTTACCTAGGAAAATCCAACACTCAATTCTTCAAATTCTTCAAATTTTCTTGTCTAAAGCTCCTTCTTGCTTCTTCGCTCTTAAATTCTTGCAAAGGTAGTGAAAAATTCATAATTCATCTCTTTTATGGCCTTAAAATTGAGCAAATTCACCATTAATGGTGAGGGACGACTTGCACGAGTGAAGTGAAGTGCTCTGATAGTTAGTTGTTCATGTTTAAATTTCCACCATTCATCAATTTGTTTTAAAACATGATCAACGACTCTCCATGCCTTTCACATATCGATTTTTGCTTTGGATACTTTTTATGAATCCATGATGTGAGCAATTTATGCAATGTCCTGAGGTGTTGCCATGTACATGCTTTCAATTTTTCCTCTACCTTACTTGTGAAGCCATCACCCATCACTGAAATGATCTTGACTTGGTGAAATGAATCTGTGATGTGAAAGCCTCTAGTGATGGGAAGAATATTTGAGGGAATATCCTTATTTTCCCATCACTCATCGTTGTTGTGCCACTCCTTAGAAAAATATTCATGATGCATTAAGACTGTGCAATGAAAACAACAGATAACCTTCTCATCACTCATTGCTATTCACCCTCTCACTCAAAATATGCAATTCATGATACAAAGGCATAGTGTAATGGCACATGATTGAAACAAGTGGCATTATTGTAGATTCTCACCGTGCATCGCTCAAAGAGTTACACCGACAAGGATGTTATGAGTGATATGAAGGGTTGTAGCAATGAAGAGAGATTAAGAAACGTGTCCCCTATATGAAATCAAGGTAAAATTTGTGCATTATTGATTTGAAGCAAGCAAGCGGCAAGCAATAAGCGATATGAAGTTGAGGCACGATGTGAAGGATTGACAAGGCATCATGCATCACACAAATGAGAACTACGAGTTAAAGGTAAAATGTGATGAGCGATGGAGCGTGCAATAGACACACTTAAGTGAGACCAATTTAGCACATGCTAATAAGTTGTTTTAAAGGGGGGTCATCAAGGTATTACAGGTAACAAAAGACACAATGAAACCTAAGGCATGTATCAAACTTAGGATAATGGAAATATTTCAAGGTACCAACCATAGGAAAAATAATACCACTGACCAAGATAAATCAATGAGTTAGACCAAAAGGGACTAAACTCTTAAAAGAAAGATTGATAAACCCTAGACCCTGAAACATAAAACCTTACCCAAGGGGAAAACAATCAAGACCAAGTAACCATCTAGATATGAACTTAAAAATCAGTGGAACACAAAATATTTTGAGGGGTTCCGCTAGTTGCTCCAACTAGGGACGCATGCCTCTTGTAGGAATGGCGAGATCTCAAAATCACAGGTTGAAGCAAACCAGCATAGAGAACCAAAAACAAGGGACTTCCCAAACAAGGCAGATAAACAAGACCAAACCCCAACCAAACCAAACCTATATGCAAAGTATACATGAAGATACAATGTATGTGGAAAATAACATACCTCAAGAGAAGTATAGATTCAAGAACCATCCATGTACTGGTAGTTCAAGAAGTTACAAGTTAAGCTCTAGAGGAAGTAGGAGTCTTCACCATGAGTATTGCTAACTAGGTATGGGCCCAACAATAAAGCATCAAATTTCCCATGTTTACCCTTGTCTTCAGACCTGGTATTCCACATTAGCACTATACTCCCAACCTCAAATTTCCTTGGAGATGCTCATTTTTTATATAAATTCTTAACCTACAACTACAACTTGGCATTCCTTTGTTGATCATCTCTCCTTATTTCATCTACTTCTATTAAAGCATCAATTATATGATGCAAGTCATCACACATATCATCATCATACTCTTGGATAAACTTAGACATTTTCATCAAATTATTCTATTGCAATATTGTAGCTATACCATAAACCAAATCAAAAAGTAAATATCTTGTCACCTTCTTAATTGTCACCCTATCTGCCCATAATGCCAATTTCAATTTTGAATCCCAAGCCCTTCTATTCTTTTCTATTATTCTCTTAATGATCTTCATTAGGCTTTTGTTGCTTGACTTAGCTTAACCATTGCCCTCTGGATGGTATGGGGATGAATAGGATGCCTAAATACCATATTTATCACAAAAGTCTTTGAATTCATCAAATCTGAAACACAACATTATTAGAGACAATCTTTTCTGGTACCCCAAACCTTATCAGTATGTTGTCCAGCAGGAAACTAGTCACTACCTTGCTTGTTGGCCTTTCAGTAGGAATTTCTTCCACCCATTTTGTGAAATAATTTGTGGCAACAAGAATCTAGGAATGTTCTCCACTGGATTTTTGTTGATATTTCCCCTACAAAATCAATGCCCCATTTTTGGAAGGGTACTTGGACTACAACAGGTCTTAGTGGCAAGTTCCTTGAGAACCTCAGTTTCCCAAAGAATCTTTGACATGCATCACATGCCTTCACTAACTTGTGACCATCTTTAAACACTATTGGCCACCAAAAACTTACTCTTAATATTTTGTGAGTAGTTTTTTTTGCCATGTAATTCCCTCCACACACTCCATTATGCATTTCATTTAAAATCTCTAAGGCTTTTACACCATCAACACACTTCAATGGGACCCCATCTAGAATCCTCCACCACAGTTCATTGTTAACAATGACATACTTGATTTCCTGTAGTTTTAGAGTTCTATTTTCATTGTTAATTAGTCCTTCATGGCATTGCATTATTTGTAGGTATTGGACAATGTGCCTATACCAGTCACAAGTTTGAATGTCACAAATCAATGACACCTTTGTGTATTCCATTTGATTAATCTGGTTAGCCTCTAGATTTGTCTCAACCATCATTTTGGCAAAACATTGTTAGTAATCTGAAGGTGAATGTTGAACTCTTCAATTCTATTTATCCATCTTCATCTTCTACCCATAACCTCCTACTGGGTAAAGATGTCTTTGATAGCATCACTGGGAATATAGGTAATGACCGTAGCTCCCACAAGAAAAGTCCTAATTTTTTTAACTTCCTTAACCAATGCATATGCTTGTTTTTCTATCATATCATATTTCAACTTAGTAGCCTATAATGGCCTACTGAAGAATGCAATTTTTTTTTCAAAACCTTCCTCATTTTTCTGCAACAACACTGTAGCAATTGTATGGAAGGATACAAAAGAAAAGATCTAAAGTGGTTTGGAAAAGTCAGTAGTCCTAAGAACTGGAGCCTCTTTAATTACTTTTTTGATACTTTGAAAATATTTACTAGGCTCTTCACTCCAAATCACCTTCTCACCTTTCTTCAACATTTTAGATATGGAACGAGAAATCTCTACAAAATTTGTGACAAATCTCCTCAAAAAGTTTATCTGCCCAAAAAATGATTGGATTCCCTTAACATTCTTAGGTTGTGGGATTTTGTCTATTGTAGCTACTCTTTCAAGGTAATTCTCACTCCTTTAGACACTATGTGTCCTAGTAATTTTCCTTCAATAACCCCAAAGTCACACTTCTTTGGATTGAGTGAGATCCCATATTCCAAAGCCTTGACAAAAATCTTCTCCAAGTGCATGCAATGCTCTTCCTCTTTCTTGGAGTAAGCAGTTATATCATCTTGATAAACTTCTAAGAAAATTTCTATGAAATCAAAGAACGCTACATCCATAGCTCTCTAAAAGGTAGCACCAACATTGGTTAGGCCAAAAGGAATTCTCACATATACATAAGCACCCCAACGAGTTGTAAATGTAGTCTTATATTGCTCAAACTCCTTAACTTTTAATTGATTGTAGCTAGAGAATATATCCATCATTGATAGAGGTTCACAACCAATTACCTTTTGTAACATGGCCTCCATGTTTGGTAATGGATAGTTACCTTTCAATGATGACACATTAAGGTTTCTGAAATCTACACACAATCTGATGCCACCATTATTTTTCCTCACTGACACAAGATTAGAAACCCAAGATGAGTGCTTGATAGGCTTGATGATTCCTGCATCTCTCAGCTTCACCAATTCTTCTTGTATTTTTGGTGCCAAGGTGGGGTTAATGGGCCTCTGTTTTTTCCTAAAGGGTTTTTCATTTGCTTTAAGAGGAATCTCATGCTAAAACAACTCCTCTCTATATGCCTTTAGGTCATCATATGAACAAGAAAAAATATGCCTATATCTTCTTAGTAAAGCAATCAACATTGCTTTAATTTGTGGCTTTGTTTTCTTTCCAACATACACTTTCTTTGGTGCATTTTTTGTACCTAGGTTCACCTCCTCTAGGTCCTCTGGATGTGTGGATGATTGCTTGGTATTGCTTTTGTCAAGTTCATCAAAGACCCTCACAAAGGCCACATGACCCTTAGGGATCTTATTGGTCTTAATTTAGATGACTTCATTACCAAATACTATATTCTTTCCATCCACAGTCTCAAAAAATGCTCCAAATTCAATCTCATGACCCTCATACTGGTCTACACATGTGAAATTCCTTAGTATGTCTTCATCATCATTAAATACTTTCCAGTTTTGGATGTTGTTAGGGATTGAAGGTCATGTTTGTACCTCAACCTTGGAGATTCCAACAAAAGTGATATCATCTCCAACCTGGGAGCAATATTGGCTAATAAATCAACCACTTTATTCTTTGTCCTCTCTAGCCAGTCTATGCCAAAAGCATCAAACTAGTCGATTGAGTCCTATACAATATTTCTATACTATTTCAAGTGTTTATTCTTGGATGCATATTTCGATCTGAATTGGGAAACAACTAGCCCTAAGTCACCAATGACTCGATTTTTTGATACCATGCTTTTTGGCTAACCTCAACCCTAGTAGCAATGCTTCATACTCTGCTACATTATTTGTACATACAAATAGCAGAGTGAATGGGAATTTAAAATTTTTGTTGTTAGGGGATGCAAGTATTACCCCTACACTCGACCCCTCCTTTGAACATGCCACATCAAAGTGCATTGCCCAGAGGTCATCATTATCTAACAACTTCATTATCTCTCTTTCAAGGAGTGCAGGTTGCTTGTCACATTCTTCCTGCAACTCTTCCACTCTAAAGTCATTAATGCCTGTATCAACAAAATGGATTATGTCTTCTTCATAAGAAAACTCTATCATGTGGGGGACTCTAGACTCCCTAACTAACTTGATGTCTTTTCCATCATTGGGGAATGTGGCATAAGACATATCACACTACATACTACCTCCCATGGGGACACTCAACTTCCTTGACAACAACATTCCATAGAAATTTGGGTGGAATGTCCACCACTGTAGTACTCATAGTAAATTGTTTGCCCTGGGAATGTAACAAGTTTGTAAGGTAGTTCTTTAATCACCCCAATAGCTAGTACTTCTCTAGATTCCATAGCATAACACTTTCCATAAGCACTATCTATTTGCAATCACATCTCTTTCATAGTCTCTACTTGCATTATGTTTGAAGAAGCTCCTAAATCTATCATACATTTCTTCAGTAGCTTTCCATCAATGAGTAGAGTCACAAAAAAATTATCTACTTGACTAGAATA
Source organism: Sequoia sempervirens (assembly GCA_007258455.2). Classification (NCBI taxonomy): domain Eukaryota; kingdom Viridiplantae; phylum Streptophyta; class Pinopsida; order Cupressales; family Cupressaceae; genus Sequoia; species Sequoia sempervirens. The sequence continues at coordinate 9,163 of VDFB02148091.1, forward strand.
AGCAATAATTGTAGTACCCAAGTAGATCTTAGGGATCTCACTTATTACTCCCTCCATATTTTCCTCTTTTGTTTCATTTCTACTCATTTTGGCTAGAGTAGGTGCCATGTTGCTATCACAGGCTGTAGTTGCACCATTGATGAGGGAAACTTCCTTTTGCTTATGTTCTTTGATCTACATCATCTCCAACAAAGGGACTATAACTTTGACCTATGAGAGGAACTAAAACATGTCAATAGAAGTATATTTTGGAAAATCACAGGGTGCCATTTTTTTCTCAATAACCTTCTCCTTTTGTTGTTCACACTTTCCTTCAACTTTATTCTTATCCCCTTTCTTTTTTGGCTCATTAATATTCTTTGGAGCCTTGGCTTTCATAGAAGGTGATAATTTATCCATCGGCCTTTGTAGTTTTAGTTTTCTTAACCCAAGTTTTACCCCCTTATTATCTTTGGCTTTAGCCTCATCCACTTTGCTTTCAGGTTTTGATTCTATATTGCTTCCATTCTTCTCCTTGATGAATATGCTACCTAGAGTACCCTAATCTCCACCAACAATCCTATTTCTCAAATGGTAATTGTTTCTTGATTGTGCAACCAAGGCAACTATCAGCCTTTGAATCTCTTCATTTGAAGGTCTTCTTAAACTCACATTTGTTTCATTTGTTTCTAGAGTATACACATTATGATCACTTTCATTGACTTCATTTGATAAAACTTGTTCTTGATATTGTAGACACTTAAAAATTTCCTGAATGATATCATGCACTCAAATCAATACGAGCATCGCTTCATCCTGAAACCCATTCTCTTTTCACTTGATTAATCAAATTAGCTTAGCTATTTAATTAATCACGTCATTTTCATTTATTAACCTGATTGATCTAATTATGTTAATTCACCCCCTTTTATTGGATAAATCAAATTATCTAATTTAATCCCTAAGTTCTCTTATTTAATTAAATAACCCTAAGTTATTTAATTAAATATCATATCACTTCCCCTTTTCATTAAATAAATTAATTATTTAATGAATATCCTAATTCCCCTAATTTGCATAATTGAAACTTTATTTAATTATCAAATTACTAATTAAATATAATCCTCCCAAGTTTGCAATGGAATATTCCAAGTGAATATTCCTCCTTTACACATTCCTCCAAAAGGGAATATGTATTCTCCTTTACACAATAAAATTTGGTTTTAATTAACTAAATATCTAATTTTCCTCACCCATGAGAATATTATCTTTCTTCCCTCATTTGAAAAAGAGAATATTCCTTTTTGAAATAAACTTTCAACAAGACTTCTCATGCAAGTTTTGAAAGTGTGTTTGTTAGGATGAAAGTAAGCCTTTGATTAAATATCATCTTGCATCCTCAACCCTTGATGGGAATCCATGATCCATGCCTCCATCTTCCTTCCATTATGACTATTGATTGATCCTTTTGATCTTGACTATCAATTTCATTTTTCCTATTCTATAAATAGAGCTTGCCTCTATTGAGTAGGATCTACCTTTTAATATTAAACTTATGTTGTTAAAATCAATCTCATCTTGCACTCACATTTCATGTTTTAAAATAATTTTAGGTCATTTTACATGCATATTAGCTTAGAACGTCCATTAATGGCTTCCATGGTAACTTAGTTGCATCCATTTAGCATATTTGAAACTAGGGTTTTAATCTTTTGCATCTTGCATACATTTAGAATAGCTTTGCATACACTTACATCAATTATCATAACATTTATCATGTTAAAATAGTTTTCATCATGTTTTATCACACAACTTTCATCGGTTTCATTGATTCTCTTCAATAGAATCGATCAAAAAAAGCTCATTATCCAAGGGATTAGGAAAGTGTCGACATTCCACATCAATGCAACACCAGTCCCCTAATAGGATAAGTTTTAATGGATTAGAATTGATGTTTTTGAAGCTTTTGTATTTAAATATGTTAGTTTTAATGGATTCTTAGCTTAGTTTATATTGAATGATATTATTTGGATTGATGCACAGTGGATTAAGTGTAGTTAGCCCATACTACGTCATTGGTCACAAATATACATCAGCTCTTTGTCTTGACTATCAACATCAATTTCATGAGATTCCTCCTCAAAAGACACTCACCATCAACCAAATCAAACCTAATCATACTCACATTTATATCTATGTCATGGTCATGAGATGGATCATAACTACCAGATGCATTATGTTCACCTTCCACCAATTGTGCAACCACACATTGGTGAGGAGAATGAGGCAATTGGAAAACTATAAACTAAGGAGTCACATCAATGAAATTAGTTGAATGCTTTTGTAACGGATCAGCTGGAACCTATCCTTGAGTATTTTTCTGATTATTTTGGATTGGATTTCCATTTTTCCAATTTGTATTATAAGGGTGATCTTGGAGTCTTGGAGGCCTCTCATTTTTTTGGAAATATTGTTTCTCATTTCCAAGTCCGTTTTCATTTCTTACAACATTGTATTTAATATCCCTGAGGGTACTCATCACTTTGTCCCATCTGTCATTAGAAGTAGAAGTAGAAGATTTTTCTTGTTTATCCCTAGGGTTCTTTAGAATCCTAACATCATCTCTCCTTCCTACCTTTCCCAAAGCTCTTTTATTACTTTCAATGTGTAGTGTAATTTTAAATGCATCCCTCAGACTTGGCGGGTCTTTATCTCTCAGGTGGTAGCTCATTTTAGATTCAAATGCATTGTAGTAGGTAACTAGACATACTTGATCAATTAATCTCAAATTTAGTGGACTCTATTCATAGCCTTTTGAAATATGATGTTAAAATCTGACACCGTTTCATTATGTCCTTTAGTGATGTTGTAAAATCCATTAAGCATAAACCTAGGGTCAGTCACGTCTCCATACTATTCCCCAAAAACCCTCTTAAACTCTTCCCATGATCCAATGCTACCCTCTGGCAGGCCTCTGTACCAATCCCTTCCATCTTCAATCAATGACTGCATAAACAATTTCATCACCACATCCTCATGCTCTACTTCATAATCATTGAGCAAATTGAGGAAAGTCCTTAAATGATCCTCACCATATATTACATTATTTTGTATGAATTTTCTCAACACAACCCTGATATCATTGTTAATGGGATTTGGGTAACCAGGTATCCCATCAAAATATAACTGTCTATACCTTTTCAATTGCAAAGGTCGCCTATGAAATTGGTTTTCTCTATTCTCAATGCGCCTATTTTCTCCATCTCCTCCTACTTTGTGGTTCATGTGCCTGTCACTAGATTGGTTATAGGTGTGCTCATTTTTATTTGTGTTCAAAGGCTTGGAGGTAGGTGTAGGCTTTGTTGAGGAATGAGGAGGGTCTTGTGAACTTGATGTCATGGAATTTCCAACAAGGCATGAAGTCTTCAAGAAATCGATCTTCTTTTGCATTTTAGCATTATTTGCCATGATTCTCTTTATTTCCAACTCCTTCCTTAGTTCCTCATTTTCCTTTCTCAATTTGGGCTCCATAGTTTTTTACTGGTCAGGCATAAGAGGCTTTTGAGATTAGGCATTTTAATTGATAACCAAATTTTTATAAGCTACTTTCCTTTATCAATTGGTTGGTTTGGGACATTTGTTGCAGGATGTGGGGCAACAGTGCTTGTAACCGTGGACTTGGTCCAAGTAGTGGTGTTGGTATTCTTTATAGGATCATGTTGATTCTTCTTGTCAAGGATTTCAGAAACAACGAGGCCTATGGTAGTAGTGGGACTTGGTTTAGGTTCTTCTTGGTTCATGAGCTTCATCTTCTCCACTCTTCTTCTCAACATTTCTCTCTCATACACAACATTTCTAATCTTCTCCTCCTTCTCCTTTTCCTTCTTCCATATTTCACTCTATATCCAAGATTCCTCTTATTGAGAATTAATTTCCCCAAAAACCTCATCTGAATTTGGGAGAGTAATCTCATAATCTGAAGTTTTTGCTAAATCTATAAGGTCTTGAGCATTTTCATTGGACCCAGTTAGCAGATCAAGTGGCAAAGGAGAATAGCCATTTGAAGTGGGTCAACATTGGTGAAGCAATATTATGATGAAGACTTCTACTCCTACTTCTTTCTTGTCTAGGCCTAGATTTGTGGATATTTACAATAGATTTGTTTGTAAAATCTTCTTCATCCTCATAATCTAATCCTAACAAATTCTGCTAACTTTCATGACTACTATAATTGCTGATAGAAAATTGCACTAGTAGAATTTGGCAAATAAATGTCTAGGTAAATAAAACTTTTAGTCAAAACAACTAAAAATGACTAAATTCTACTATTTTTTTGCAACTCAGCTATAAATGAGTAAATAAATGACTAATTTGGTCATTGACTAAGAATTATTTAGTCACACAAATAAAAATGACTAAATAGTTAGTCATTTATTTAGTCACAAACCATTTGAATAAATTATTTAAGGAATAAAAAATATAGCCCACTAAAATACTCTAAAACTTTAATAAACATACTCTAAAACTTTTGTCAAAATCTTATTTTCAAGTGTAGCCCGCCAAAATGGAGTTTTCATTTTAATAAACATACTCTAAAACCTTCGTCGAAACCTTATTTTTAGGCATAGCTTGCCAAAATGGAGAAGTGTTTTAGTAAAGAATGACAAAGAATGATAAGGAGATGTGCATCATAGGAGGCATAGGATTCGTTGTTGCTTATCTCATTCTTGCTCTGGTCAACAAGGGCTACATTATTCATGCTACTATTTGTAATCCAGGTATTTAATTGACATATATATTTGCATAATCTCAAATTTCTTAAGATGCTCTTGAAGTATCAATGTATCCTATATAGGGTTTAGAATGATTTAGAACTTTTAATTTAAAAAATAAATCAGATGCTTTTGAAGCATCAATGTATCCTATATAGGGTTTAGAATGATTTATTTTAATTTAAAAAAATAAAAAAAATGGTGTTTTTTTTGTGCTTAGATTTAATGTGGAGATCTCCTAAATCCGCCCCAACACACTGTCCTCTTTGGCACTGTATTCATTACTCCAACTACTAGGGTTTTGCATGTGATATCTTTAATATCTTCATGACAATGGCTTTTAAATAGATCTCAGTCTTTGCTTTATCCTTATCATGGTAACCTTTGAGTTCCATAATCCACCTTCAATCTCTTCTGAGAACGTTGTCTTAAGCCAAACTACATAGTATGCATATAAAGCAAGTCCTTCATACCTGAAATTGTTCCAAACCACCACTCCCTACCTTGCTTAAAATGTTGCCTCCATAAGCATGTAATAACATGTTTTAAAATCATGGTTTCCAGTGATTGACCATTAAGGTTACTACTTTCATCAAGATACAATGAGATTTTTGTCTTCAAACTCAAGGTATTATGCAAGATAACACTGTGAATTGTTTGCTATGTATGATTTGATTTTCTTGCACATTTACTTATTTTCTAACTACCTTTAAGGTTGGATATTACACCCTTAGTTGCAATCTCAAACAACTCACTCACTATCACTCAAAGATTCCTTTCATGAGCATCCTTCTATAAAATCAAACTATTCCCTATAGACTACCTACTTACATACTATAAGGGACTCATTATTTCATGGTATTATGGGTTTTAAGATCCTTCAACCTTATTGTCACTACTTCACAGTCCACAAGGTATTATTCACTATTCTCCCATCCTTGATGAGTCTCAAAACACTACTCAAACATGCAATCCACTACCTCCATTATACAATGGCTAAAAAGAAACATTGAACCTATGATTACCATTGTTACTTCATTTGGACAATCATTCCCTTATTGCATTTTCCTTGTCTAACACTGCCAATAGCATTTGAAAAACCCTTAAGGTTAGCAAGGGGGTAAGGAAACTCACTGTTAAAATCTCCACTTTACTATGCAAGGTTTGAGCTTTATTATCTTGTCACTACTCAACCTCTTTTTTATTGTCACACCTCAAGTTACTATCATCCTTCTTGTCATAGATTGCATTTACAAATTTCAATAAGCTACATAGTGTGCTTGTTATTGGATACAATCTTTAGATTGCAAGACTTTTTTATTGGCTACAATGTCTCAATCTTTTTGGTATTGCAACCTCACTATGTTAGGAAATTTTGATCATCTCAGAGAAACCTCCAAGAACAGTAGTGCCTTTGGTAACTTTTAATTTCTTAAACTTCCTCAAAGACACATACAAATATGCCACAAAGCAGAATCAGACATAGTGCATTTCCACATTAACCCTTCTGAGAGAAGCACATGTAAATCCAGTTTCAACAACAAACATTAATAGATTCTAACCAAGAACATGAAACATGAAACATGAGATAGAACACATAGATTTACATGGGGAAAACCCTTTCAGGTAAAAACCCCACACTCCAAAAGCCTAGATCACCATTGTATTATTTAGCAAAAAAATAGTTACAATACAATATCAGGCACTAAGCCTTTACAGAGATTACATCTTGTTTCATTCTGGAGACAAACTGGACAACATAACCCCTTATCTATTTCCCTCTCTCCTTTTTTTTCATTTCCCTGATCAACCTCTCAGTCCATTACAATCTTCGTACTATTACAATACTCTCACATAGTATGCAGTGTAGGTTAACAACAAAATATCGATCAAGACATTCTATCAGGAGAGATTTTTGGCAGTATAGCCTTGCTTCTAATCTTCCTCACTCATGCTCCAGCCCTTGACTCTCTCTCTCCCAGCTCGACCTCATGGCCTCGACCTTACCAACCAGCCTCACTGCCTCGGCCTTACTAGCCAACCTCACAGCTAGCCCTATAGCCTTACTAGCCAGCCTCACGGCTCAACCGTCCATCTCTCAGATACCATTCACATAAAACATACATATTCAATTTCCAAGAATCTACTGTCCAAACTGATTCAATTCACTCAACTGCCAAGAAGCTCAACTATCGACATTATCCCACATTGGCGCGGAATATTAACAGTCATTAGTTTATAAAAAAATCCCAAAGACTTTAGGTATCCATGAGTTATCCCTTTTGATTACCAAATCACTCGTAGACCCACGATAAAACCAACCATCGGCATGGCCCCACCAAAGTGAACACTCGTTGGTGCGTCACTAAAAATGATAACTTCAAAACCACCACAAACAAGTTATGAATTTATTGATCCCTGCAACAAGCCAATAGTACTGTCGCCCAGTCGGAGAAAACACAAACTTCATAACTTTGCAACAAGGTTCTTAAGTTACCAAAATCGCCGATGTTGTGACAACAAAGGAGGTCATCCAGTCATGAAGTTATAGAACTTCCAAACACCGCGACGAGGTTACCGAAACCGCTGAAGCCACAACAACGAAGGAGATCGACCAATCAGGAAGTTACGAAACTTCCAAACACTATGACAAGGTTACAAAAACCGTTGAAGCCATGACAAGGTTATGAAGTTACGGAAACCAAAAATCAACCGACAATGAAGAGATACAAGCCAGCAAGTAGAGGCACAATTTCCAACAATCTCCCACTTGACGAAGACTTACTGGCTTCCTCCAAAGCACTCAGGAACTACTGAGATTACAATGACACCACCAGTTTAGACCCTGTTCTGTTCAAGTCTTTGATCATCAGCATTCAGGACACCCAATCAACAAGTTTCCATAGATAACAGCCTACCAAACAATCTGCAAAGAAATCAAGTATCCAACTGCAACTAACTGTCCAACATTTCAACCAATCACAGTCTTCCATGAAACCACATAGATCTCAAACATGCTCTCATGCTCCATCAAAACTTATACAATAACATCTAAGATTTCCATCATTTAGGCAACAATCCTTATCATCTTCCAACATGCAACCTATGGAAGAAGGGTACAAGCCAAGGTGAATATGCACTAGTTCAACGAACACAAGCAAAAGATCCCAGTGATATCAACAACAAGATAAAAACATCAGCTAGAACAACAATCAGTCTGACTACTTCCATCCAAATAATAAACCCACGTGACTAAAAATAGCACCCACAGCAAGTGCTAGAACATTCAATCATCCATACCTTAAAGGTATCAAACATTAGTAAACTTATGCCACCAAAAAAACCCACCCATGTACTCCAAAAGAAAGCTCCATGTGTCAACCAGTCGAAGAAGACAAAACACATTCAAGAACTCCCACTGCATGGGTAACACCAAATCTGAAAGATCAAAGGCATAACAAGTCTACCAATGATAGCACATAGGAAATGTAACCATGTAGTACCAAGGAAATATCCACAATGATATGCACAACTTGCAACCAATTGCTACAAGAATCATTTCTCTCAACAGTCTTCTAGAGCTCTTCCAAGTTCTCCACACCTAACAAAAGAAAGAGATTAAGAACCTACATGTCATCACCCAAGAACATGAGTGAAAACACATGATCACAAGCTAGTGATCACTATAGCTCCAACCAAACCTCAAACCAATGTAATGTGAAACCAAACATCCAGGAAGACTACCGAGACCAAAAATAGAGCACCCCTGCACATCATAAGCCTGTAGAAAATTCTCCTACATACACCTTTAAAAGCCAACTATGTCAAGTATGATCTCCTTCATATCCCAAAGAAAAATCCATAACAACACCCAACCGTTCAATCACCAATATCAAACTTAACATATGTAACATGTAATATGTAAGCCTCTTAAAGAAGATCAAACTACCTCATTTCCCATCTCAGGAATCAGCTCATATAACTATCTCCTACAGTTCTTATCAATAAATGATATAACACAAAAGCTCAAGGAGATGTCCACCTTCCACTATGAATCCTCCAGAACCATTTGGCAGCAATTCAAGATCCATATCATGAAAGAAAGCATAAAACACACCTGAAAGATATAATGGGAAAATACCTATTTGATAAACTGTTGAGTAGACCAAGAGTGGGAAAAGAGAATGACCCTCCAAGATATACAAGCCACCATGACTCATCCAAGAGTAATCTCCTCAGTGGTCTCTATTGTACTCATGTCCAACCAAGGTGTAGGCTACTCGGACTTGCAACTGTAATAAGTATCTTTCTCATCTCAAAAGAGTTATAGCATCACCTTATTCTACATGTATCCATGAGCACTTGCAAACGATTATCCCATGTTGAACTCCAAACTGCATTACTGCACTTAAGATGAAGTTCTCAAGCATATAACCAATGTACTCAAAACATAGAGAAACTCCAGACCACTGCCAAAGCTCCACACATCTAAAACATGAACTTATCATGACACCATGATCTACACACCCCCCTTAGGAGATACCATGCTCTAAGTGACTTCACCATGGTCTCAAGTGCCATGCACAATGTCAAAACTCGAGTCCATAAGCAAGAGTATACCATGACATAAAGCAAACAAACTCAAAACCAACATCACATGTCAAGCACCACCAACACCTTAGCCAAAGAATCCAGTCATCCTCCATGTGTCAAGATGTTACACATCCTCAAATAGTGCTTACACAAAGTAGTGTATCCAAGCTATCCATGACATCATGATACAACATGTTATAGGTCCCTATAACTGACTATTCAAGTACTTAGCACCATCCATCTTCTCATCCCAAAGCAACCACACCAATGCACAAGTGACCATAGACAAGGCCAACTAACAGATCTGCACCAACATTGCATCAACCTCATGGATATAGACAGTCCACATCCGAGTTATCTCACTGTATCCAATGGGTGGCTAAACCACCAACCACATAACTCGAAGATCAATTCCATCAAACATGCAAACCCATCATCACATTAGTAATCATAAACCACGATATCAAAGAAGATAACCATGTAGACACCAAGACTCCAACACCAAATCAAGACCAAATCTGATTTTCCAAACATGTCCACAACAAGCACCAAATTCTAGGAATCCATCAAGCAATCAACAAGTTTTCTTGACCATGTAAAACCTACAAAAAATCATAGAACATGAAAGTACAACACATCCTTAAAAGGAACAACAGTTCAGGAACCCTAGGCCTATTTCAAACCAACTCTAAAACCACCAATATGCACATGCATCTGAGAAAGAGATAGGCTATTTTAGAATCTTTCAAATCATTCAATAATTAACTCCATAGCCTTCATGCATTCAAGGTTAACATAAAATAATGCCTTCCAACACCAGGAAACACCACGTAGCATAAGCACTCTCTTCCATGGCTGAGAAACAACCCAAACTTCTCCATATCACCAAGGAGCCTCTCATACAGACACCCAATATGAAAGCTTTGTTGCAACACAACCATGAAGCAAAGAAAAATTGCACCTCATGCATTAAGGTTATACCGCTGCCAACTAGGAGACATAGATCACATCAATTCAACATGACCAACTCCTTTTTCTCCATCTTCACCATCCTTCAAGTTGTGTGATGTATTTGAATACCACAAGACTTCCACTCACCAAAGGATCAATACATCAGCTGATTCCTCCAAATTTCCTCAAGCCTAACAAATTAAGAAATCTTCACAAGAGAAATAACCAGAACTAGTAACCAAAAGAAGGCTCTGATGCCACTTGTTAGGAAATTTTGATCATCTCAGAGAAACCTCCAAGAACAGTAGTGCCTTCAGTAACTTCTAATTTCTTAAACTTCCTTAAAGACACATACAACTGTGCAACAAAGCAGAATCAGACACAGTGCATTTCCACATTAGCCCTTATGAGAGAATCACATGTAAATCTAGTTTCAACAATGAACATTAATAGATTCTAACCAAGAACATGAAACATGAAAGATGAGACAGAACACATAGATTTACATGGGGAAAAACCCTTTCGGGTAAAAAACCCCATACTCCAAAAGCCCAGATCACCATTGTATTATTCAAAAACAAAACAATTACAATACAATATCAGGCACTAAGCCTTTATAGAGATTACATCTTGTTTTATTCTAGAGACAAACTGGACAACATAACCCCTTATTTGTTTCCCTCTCTCCTTTTTTTTCATTTCCCTAATCAACCTCTCAGTCCATTACAACCTTCGTATTATTACAATACTCTCACACACTATACAATGCAAATTAACAACAAAAGATCGATCAAGACATTCTATCAAGAGAGATTTTTGGTAGCATAACCTTGCTTCTAATCTTCCTCACTCCTGCTCCAGCCTTCGACTCTCTCTCTCCCAACTCGGCCTCATGGCCTCGGCCTTACCAGCCAACCTCACAGCCAGCCCTACAACCTTACCAGCCAACCTCATGGCTCAACTGTCCATCTCTTGGATACCATGTGCAAAAAACATACATATTCGGTTTCTAGGAATCTACTGTCCAAACCAATTTAGTTCGCTCAACTGCCAAGAAGCTCAACCATCAACATTATCCCACATTGGCATGAAATATTAGTAGTCATTAGTTTATAAACAAAATCCTGATGACTTTAGGTATCCACGAGTTAGCCCTTTTGATTACCAACTCACTCGTACACCCGCTGTCAAACCAACCATCGACATGGCCCCACCAAAGTGAACACCCGTCGGTGGGTCACTAAAAATGATAACTTCATAACCACCACAAACAAGTTACGGATTTACCAATCCCTGTGATAAGCCGATAGCACTGTCACCCAGTCAGAGAAAACACAAACTTCATAACTCTGCAACAAGGTTCTTAAGTTACCAAAACCACCGATGTCACGACAACGAAGGAGGTCATCCAGTCAAGAAGTTACAAAACTTCTAAACATCGTGAAAAGGTTACCAAAACCACCAAAGTTGCGACAATGAAGGAGATTGGCCAATTAGGAAGTTATAGAACTTCCAAACACCATGACAAGGTTATAGAAACTGTCGAAGCCATGACAAGGTTACTTAGTTACGAAAACCAATAATCGGCTGACAATGAAGAGATACAAGCCAACAAGTAGAGGCATAATTTCCAACACACTAATCTGCTAGAGTTATGGTTTATGTTTCTATGGAGGCCTAGGGTTTGTACCCTAGTCATGCTCTTACCAATGCTTTTGTTGGTATTAAAAAACAACCTTAAATCTTGTGTTAGGAAATTAGTTATCTTGACAAGGTTGTGGTAGGATCTTGGATTGTATCCTAGAGTGTGTGGGAAGCTTGTGTTTGATCATTAAGGTATGTAAACCTGATTAGGGAAATGTATCCTATATAGCATGGGTCTTGCTTTAATACTTTCCATAATGGTTATTAGCATATCACATTATTATAGTTTGTGGTAACCCAAGATTGCATTCAAGTATGTAACAAACTTATTTTGTAGTTTAAGTTGTACACTTTTAAGTAACACTCATAAGGTTTATAAAATCTTGATCACTCTCTAGAATAGACCATTAAACATGGGTTGTGTTTGAATGCACTACATAATTGATATAACACAACCACTCTGCATATCAACCAGAGTTATAGACTCTTTATTACAGCAAGAGGTAATCACTCTTGGATCATGCTATCATTACATTGTAACCTATTAAACTTGAGTCAACCTGAATGCACCCAATGATGATTGACACCTAATTGTGATGGCAATGATTTGTACATGAATTGTGCTCATATAAGTTCCTCCATTTCTATCACATTATAGCCACATTAAACTTGGGTCATACATGAATGCATCTTGTATTTTTATAGCACAATTGTGCCACATGACCAATAGAGTTATGGATCACATAATTACAATCACAAGAGTTTGTTCCTTAGTTGTGCTCTTATGGTGATTCCATTACCGTTACAGCATAACCCTTTGGAATTATATTTCTCAAATCCTTACATTGCTTATTTTCTCTTTGGATGGATGGCTTCATGGTTTTTTTGTGATTTATAGAGCTTTTGTTTTGATAGTAAATGGCATCATATTCTTTTTGAAGCTGAAATTATTTATTAATTATGGTTTTGTGATGTTTTGAGTTTTATTTAGAAGGGGTTAATATGTGGCATTTTTATGTGCAGGAAGAATAGATTGTGATGCAAAGTTTGGGTATGGATATTTCAAGAAAAATTGGATTGCTATCAGTGACATAACCAGGTTGGAGAGTACCTTGAGCCAGTGTGAAACACTTCTGGGTGTTTTCATTGGGAAGCAGAACCTAGGTGTAGGAATTTCATAATATCCAACAGAGGAAGTTCCTTTATTCTAAAGATAAAATCATAAATTTTTTGGTCCAATTGGACTTCTAACCTAAGATTTTTAATATCCAATAAAGAAAGTTTGTACATTCTAAAGATAAAATCATAAATCTGTTGGACCAATTTCAAATCCAATTTGAGGTCGTGAAGCTCTGACAAAGGAAGTTCCTACATTCTAAAGATAAAATGATAAATTTTATCGGTCCAATTTGAGGTCATGAAGCTTTCCGCAGAGAAAGTTCCTACATTCTAAAGATAAAATCATACATCTACTTGGTCTAATTTGAGGTCCAATTGTAAGGATTTGTCTTTTTAATTATACTTTCTAACATTTGGCTTGATACAAATTGTTAATTTAGAATTATGGTATTGCTTTTCTTCTATTGTTTTCAGCGAAGTGCTTCGAAGATGGTTCCTTCAGATGGAGATTACACTTTTTCAGCTATAGGTTTCTTCTAGAAACACTAGAAGCTTGGGTCCCTCATTTCAGGGAAGTGCTCTAAAGATGGTTCCTTTAGATGGAGACTACACTTTTTCACTATAGGTTTCATCTAGAAACACCAAAAGCTTAGGTATTGTCATCCTCAGGTACAGTAGAGTTTGAGGTGAATTGCACTAAGTATTTTATGTTGATATGGATATGTTCTAGCCTATAGTTAATTGTTGTAGCATAATAGATAGGCTAAATAGTTGTTCATATACCATTGTTTCAAATTCTAAATTGCTATACCTTATTATAGGAGCAAATCACAGGGGAAGTCTATACATAAGACACCATTGTTTCAAATTCAAAATTGTTGGCTCTTTCACAATTGTTTGCTTCATTTATTTGATCTAAGATAGCCTAATGTATAGAAGATGCTCTCAAAATCATAGTAAAATATTTTATTCCAGGATGACTGTTCAGAATCTTTCCCATCATAACAATGAACAAAAGCATCAACCATTAGCCTGAAATTTGCAAGAGTTTCATCAAATTCTACTTTTCCACTCTCTTTTCCATTCTGAATTTTATTCCCAATTTCATCCATAAAGAACTTCCTCAGCCTGTAGATCCTATTGTTATCCATAACTTTACCAGTTGAAGTTATGGTTGACAGTAGGATCTACAGGTTGAGGAAGTTCTTTATGGATGAAATTGGGAATAAAATTCAGAATGGAAAAGAGAGGGGAAAAAAGATTATGAACAATCATCCTGAAATAAAAGATTTTACTATGATTTTGAGAGCATCTTCTATACATTAGGCTATCTTAGATCAAATAAATGAAGCAAACAATTGTGAAAGAGCCAACAAATTTGAATTTGAAACAATGGTGTCTTATGTATAGACTCCCCTTATGATTTTCTCCTAGAATTAGGTATAGCAATTTAGAATTTGAAACAATGGTATATGAACAACTATTTAGCCTATCTATTATGCTACAACAATTAACTACATGTTAGAACATATCCATATTGGCATAAAATAGTAGGTGCAATTCACCTCAAACTCTGTTGTGGTAATTGCTTTGTAAGGAAGTATGCACTCCATGAACATTCTCTGTGCACATCAATATGTTGTTTATTCTCCCGATCTCCTTTGTGATCAAAAGAATAGTGAAGTTCATTGCATAACTCATGACCATTTTGCAGTGCTATGATCCAATGCTTTTTTACTTCTAAGTCACTGTGTTCTCAATCACCATGTGCAAATGACTTAGAGGATAGATCTTTGTCACCATTTGATAGTAACTTTCATTATTTTTGGATTATTTGTTATGATTCAATCATTGTTTGACAATGTTCTTTCTTTCTCAATCCTATAGGACAGAGGACAATTCATAGTTTGCAACTCCCTAACAACAGTAAATAGATGTAGTAAAGATATTTAAAATTTTAGAAGTGGATTTTTTTTGAATTGCTAAAGCCTATTTATCAGTTTTATAACTTCAAATTATTTAAGATATTTGAATAGCTAAAATTCATATTATAAATCTTTAAAGTACAATAGAATCAGGTACTTAAAATAATTACAAAGAAGTTGAATGAAAATTAGTAAATTACTATTGATTTAGCTTTTCCTTTTGCGTGTTTACAAGCTTATTTCTTCTAGCATTTGGTAGGCCCATTTTGGATTCTACATGGAAACAACAAAGGTAGTTCCACATCCAGGTCTAAATGAGGTGATGACCTATCCTTCTATGATGAAGTTTGCAGGATACACCCAAGAATAGATCTAAAACTATCATATTTTTAAACCTTCGGATCTTTAAGATCGTTGCAGATTTGATTTGATTTTTGTACAGTTGGACAGATCTAAAACATTATTGCATGAAAATGATGTAAATGAAAATTTTATTTGTTCAAAATAATCTAAGGGTGTTATTTTTCACTTGCACGATTTTTTTTGTCTACCTTAAGATAACCGTTACAATTATCATTTTGTTAATCATAATATTTCATTGTATATTTGTATTTTATTAGATTGTATGGGGTAGTTAATGGTTAAGTTTGAAAAAAAAATAACATAATATACTTTCCATGTACTTCTTTTTATCACTTGTAAATCCAAAGTTTTGTTACTTTTTGTTACTTTTTGTGATCATAAAAAATAGAGATGATTTTAGTCTCTGTGAAATATTTTCATGCATGTTTTGAGATCTCTACAAGGTGATGAAAAAGGCCCTAGGGTTTGGTAGGTTTTTGAGTATCCTTATTGTTTTGATGGTAATATTGTCACTAAGTTCTCTCCTTGTCCAAATAGTCACCTAAGAAACTATCATGATGCTCTTGACTCTAAATTACTTTGTTCTCCCTACCTTCTCACTACAGGTCTGATTCTTCAACTCTACCAACTTCCCTTCCATCTCAGTGTCTTTTCATGCTCTTGCATCTATTCTCTTATAAATTTATTCTTATGACTTTGAAAGCTATCACTAGGTCTATTATGACTATTAGGTCTTTGAGGGCATATAATTTTCTACTATGAAATCTTAGATTGTCATACTTTTGATGATGATTCTCCAAGGATATTTGCTCACTGAATTAACTCTCTGTATATTCTCCATTATGCATTGAAAATTCATGGTTTCTAGTTAACTATTTATTTGTGTAGCCATTGCTATGTTTCTTGGGATTGTCATCCCTATAGGATAGTTTTCTTATACATCTTAATGTAATTTAAAAGGTGCCCATAAATATTGACAATTTTCATAAGACTGTTGTGTCAAGGTAGTAGATGATCGTGACAAGTTTCATAAGACTATTGTGACAAGTTTCATAATATGTAATGTCCCTTCTAGAACATGACTTCTCTTGGTTGACCATTAGCCTATGGAGGCAGTAGGCTTCTCGGTGGTGAAATTAGGGTTTCTTGGTTGGTGGTTTCTTGTGCTCACGGATTGGTGTTTGAATTGCGGATTCCTTCTGGGTTTCTCGTGAGCTTTTCGGTGGTGTGTTCGTTTTGGCATTCTGAGCACTTTCACGAATTTACTATTTTTAGTAAATTCTATTTCTGGCAGTGGTCCTGTTGGTTCCGGCCCGATTGACCACCTACTTCAGTTTGTTCAGTTGGTTTTGCTCAATTTTGGCTTTGGGGCTCGTTTGGAGAGATAAGTTGAATTATTTTAATAAAAGCATGTTTAATGTTATATTTTGCTGTTGACCCCCCCTTAGCTAGTGATTGAACTTAAGTTGTTTTTTTAAAAGTGGTCTTTGAAGGGGTGGTTCCTCATGAGGTTATTTTATATTTTTTCTAATGTTCAAAAAATCAATGTTGGAGAAAAGAGCCCATCTTGGAGATTATTATTTTAATTTAAAAGTCAAAAGCTGCTCAAGACAAGGGGCGCCACTTTTGGAGGAAGAGCTACTCAAATTTGAAATGTTGGGTTTCTAGAAGCTTAGGGCCAGGTCATCTCAAGTCTTTAAATGGAAGTCTTGGTCTTGGTTCATCATCAACTTCTTGAGTAAAGTTATGCTACCCGAAATGGTGAGAGGATTGTTTTAGAATGAATGCCTCTAGCTTAGCTCAACCGTGCTTGTGAGACAACACCTAGTGGAGATATTTCTTGTGTTTGAGTGCATTTTGTAGTGAGGGTATGCTTTGTTGAGAGTTAATTTCATTGGTAAGTTGGAGTTGTTTGCACTTTTATGTCATTCTACAGAAGTTGATGAGTTCATAGCTAGATTGTCATTTTCCTCATATTTCAAAAATACAGAAAGATTGCATTCTGGGTACTTCATATTTGCATTTGTCTAGGGAAGGCGCCAACTTTTGTAAAGTTTCATGATTTTTAATCAAGTGCTGTTTTTTATATAAGAAAATCGCCCTCTCTTGGGGCCGTACCCTTGTACTTGCATATGAAATTGAGAAAAAATAAAATACAGTAGATTGGGTTGGTTTCTTGGATCTTACTTGGGCGCCCTAGTTATTGGAAGCTGCTGCATTTTGTTTGGGGTCATTTGGTTGAGTATTTAGGGAGCTATGATCATTTCAATAAGAACTCTGTGTTGCTGGTTAACAGTTTCAGACCTTGTTACAGTCATATCAGTTTGTATTTAGGGTGGTTTTTGGAGTTGAGTGGGTGTCAGATAGCCTTGGAGATCATTGAGGAAGACATAATTAACATTGCCTTGATTAAAGACTTCTAAATTTCTGTTATTGCAAGCATTCTTCACATATTGTAAGCTGAACAGTAGTACTCTCAGCATTTTTAATATTCTTGCAATTTCCACGTTTGTAACTGCCCACTGAATAAGTGGAAGAGGTTGGCTTGCTGCCTATTTACATAATTTGCATTGTATATTCATAAGTCTCCGCCATATGGTCGCCTCTTATCCATCATGGATTGAGTAGCACATGCTTGGTGTTGAACTTTTTCCAGTATTGCAATTAGATAGGGATCCTCTGACCGAATGCTCGTCGTTCGCCGACGCATCTCTTGGTTAGAGTTTCTTTTCAGCATTTTCCTTTGAGATCCTCTGACCAATGCTCACACCTTGCCCACATTGGGATCCTGGTGTACATTCTGGTTAGAGTTACTTTCAGTATCGTTTTGGTTTTCGATCTAACATTAACGGGTGCTTGATTCATTGTAATTTGCTATTGAAAAAATTGAAAAAAAATTGGCCCGGTATATTTCAGTGGTATCAGAGCCACGCATCCTGCCATCCTGTGAAATCAGCTTCCTATGAGTGACAGAGAACAGAGGTACTCGGCAAGGGTACACAAGAGGGATACTGTTCAGACTCAGTTGTATCAGGCTCCAGAAGGTCAGACAACATCAGAGGTTTTGAGGGCTAATTGGGAGCCTTCTTAGGAGACAGAAATGGGGGATAGTGAAAGGACTTCAGGGGGTAATGAGAGGATTTTTGGCAACAGAGGTGACAGTGGGAAAGGTATAGACAATTCGGCCAATCTATGTCAAGGGCTTGATAAGAAGATGGATGCTTTGTTGGATATGTTTTCTCTCATGATGGGGAGATTGGGTCAGAATACTCCGCAAAACAATACAGTGCATGCCTGTGAGCATAGTGCTTCCAACCAACATATTGGTCATGTTGTCCAACCTTCAGTGAGCAGCACATACATTTCTGCTAGACCATTCAAACCCACGTTTTTGGCACCAACAAACCCACATCCTGATCCCGAAGAAAATGCTTCATCTTTGGAGAAGCTGAGGATAGGCCGCACTAAGTATGACACCCTTCTTGATGAAGTGAAGCTTGACATGTCCTTCAATGATTACATGGAGTATAGACAGAAGGATAGAGGCCAAGGGAGAAATTATGACCAAAGAAGAACTCCAACACAAGGAGACTTGCATCAAGCTATCAACAAGGTTATGCTTCCCCACTTCGATGGAAGTGATAATAGTTCTGCTCGAGCTTGGATACAGAAGCTAGACAACTATTTGGCTCTTAGACCAATGGCTAAAGAAGAAGCGATTAAGTTCGCTACGCTACACCTAGATGGGGTGGCGCATGAGTGGTGGTACC